>JAHPZR010004316.1:0-2500 GCA_019787425.1 Platygyra sinensis
AACGATAGAAAAGCACTTACGAGAGACAAATAATCGATAACGGAACAAGGATGAAGAAGATAGCACGGATTGTAAACGGCGAACATGAAAAAAATTTGCTCGGCGTTGAACGTTTCAAGATGCGCAAGGTATGACATCATAGAAGCTCTTGTAAGATGCTGAGAAGTCTGGTCCATTTCAAGAGAAGTTGTTGCAGGCAGAGAAACCGGAGAAAACATACAGTATGTCACTTCAATCAGATTTGTGCTTCTTCTTTGAAATTATGTCATCCCAGTCTGGATAATACATCTCCTTCATTCTCTGCGCATGCTTCTCAAGATTCTTAGCTTTAGACTTGGTAAGTTCAGCAAAAGGACTTCTGGGAAGCTCCCAAGTGGATGCAGCAATGAAGGCGAATACTGCAACGTCAGCCAGGCAAGGTTTTTCGCCAAACAAGAATTTCTTCTGGCCTAAAATTGCTGACACAGCAAGCACATCCCTCTCGGCTATTCCATACAGATCTTGCTCTGAGTGACGACCAATGCCGTGTGACCAGAGATCTTTTCTGAACTTCCTTTGCAGCCAGTGAAATAGCAGATACCTGACTGGGAGGGAAAGATGACTGAAGAATGATTCTCGCACGGATCCGGCATTATCAGATAAATAACGGTAGTAAGCACCGGCCCTGTCAACGAACAACGGAAAAGAAAGTTAAGTTTATTATTCCTAGCAGATTTAGAGGCAATCTTCACGCATCTTGCATGCTTGACAATTGAGAGGTAGAGCACGATGTCTTTACCGCATTTTGACCTCGTCTGTGATTATTACTAAACAGACGTACCGCAACATTACATACATACATACTTTATTCGTCCCAAATGGGCTTTTCAGAATAAAGAGATAATTAATACTATATATACATGATACATAATTCAATCACTATACAAATAAATCAATCAACTAATCAACTAGTAAGTAAAATGGCATAATGAAACTGATCAATTATTAATTAAAAATAATCAATAAAATAAATAAAAACAAAACAAAAAAAAAACAACAACAAATGTAGAACAATTAAGTCGCAAAAACATTTGAGACAAGGCTTCTCTTCAGGCAACGTTTGAAGTGCTGTAGTGTTGGTTTCAACTTAAGAGAAGAATCCAGTGAATTCCAGAGTTTGACTGTCCTGAAGTAGAAAGTTCTTTGCCCTGTGGCTGTTTTATACAAAGGAATGTTTAGCATCTGGGAGTTCCTCGTTGTACGCTTGGTGATCGTAGCTCTTTGGATATATTTAGAAAATAAAGAGGCTGGTGCGCACCCTGACATACATTTGAAGGCCATTATTGCGTGGCGATAATACAACTGCTGTCTTACAGGTAGCCACTTTAGATCTTTAAGGATAGGGGAAATATGGTCGTATTTCCTTGAGTTACTAACGATACGAGCCGCGAAGTTTTGTACAGCTTGGATCCTACTTAAGTTGTACTCAGAAGTGTTGTTCCAAACATTACAACAATAATATAGCTTGCTAAAAACTAAGGCATTAATTATAATAGTTAAGGTGGTTGAGTCAAAAGCATGTTTAACTCGATTAATCTGGCCTAGGCGCGCCATGCAACCGGACACTGTTGAAGCTATGTGATCGTTATATGGAATCTATCCTTCTTAATATAATTCCGTAATGATCCGATTTAGCCCCCTCCATCCAATAAGCTTATCTTTTCAAATAGGAGCCTCCCCCCTTGAATGAGTTCCATTAATACGCGCCCACATTCCAAAAACCCTAACAAGCGCCCTAATCTAATATTATAATATTTTTTCGAGAAAAGTTTCCTGTTGATAAAACACACATATTAATGATATCATCCATGGGTCTTCTCCAGTTGATCAAATTTGTACGAAATAATTAAAATGAGAGAATATTTCGACATATCCGGCATAAATGTAAATCAACGTGTCAATATATATATATTTTTTTACAATGGAGTAAAACATATCAGATTGAAAGTTGAATTTTCGGGTGTCTATTTGGGGCTAGCTGGTGAATTATATTTCGTGGTCAGTTGCTGATTTTATTATATACACGCTCAGTCATTCCACAAAACTATCTTGATCCTACAAGTCCTTGTAAGGTAATTTAACATAGTTTCTGTAAGCAACGTCCTCTGCGCTCGAAAGAAAAAAAAATTCGTTAAAATTTATGCCGAATTGCCTATGCAATATTATCAAGCTAAATATCTATACTACCTTACCCTACCTTGTAGCATTTCAACTCCCAAACAAAGTAAAATTTCAAAACACCAATCTATAACCGAATGGTATAAGTAAACATATCCCCACCGACACAAGTACACAGTGCGGATTTATTCCATTTAGTCAGCTATTGTAGGGCTTAGGGGCGTATACTGTCACGCTTTACTCGCAGTTTAACAATGGAAACTAATTCGTTTAGAAATTGCGAGCCGTGACTGGCGTTAAGCGGCATGCAGTCATTAAAATCAAATAGCGTGTAAAATGAGTT
>JAHPZR010004316.1:7500-20000 GCA_019787425.1 Platygyra sinensis
GCATGTGATAGCATTTTTATTTGTCAGATTGTCATAACAGTTTGCTTTTATTGACCAAACAAGCAAAATCACTAGACATTGGCCAAGTTATTTTTTTTGCTTTTATGGGCCATAAACATGCAAGAACAAAAAGAACAAGGCCAATATCTAATATCTTAACAGTATTTTCTTTCAAGACATGGCACTTGGCTTTTCCATCATTATCCACATGGCAGCCTGATCCACTAGTTTGTGATTCTGAATGTTAAATATATCATAGATGAAACTATTGTTAGGCAGAAAATATCATTATGTGTCCCATAGAATGGTTCAGTATGAAATAGATTTGGCTTAACATGGAGTGCTTTTAACTAGTGCACATAAATAATGGGTTTAAAGAAAAGGAAAGATCATGCACAAGAGGCTTAATTTGCACCTTTCATTATACAGCCATGCTAGAAACTGACATCTCCCCCAGTATGTATCAGATCCATGTGGGCCATCTGCATACATACAGTCTGGCTTGATCAAGGTGTACAGCTCTGGCATCATCACTTCCTGTGGATGAAAAATGTGCAAACATTAAACAGCTCCCTTAAAAAAAGTCTGTGAAATTGTATTATCTTATTAACTCTATTTTAGGGTTTTATTGCGTTTGCATACTTTTAAAAACTTTTTAGCTAACTTATATCTACAATTTTTACTCAGCACCAGCCTGGAAACCACAGAGAGAGTGAGGTTGCCTCCTGGATAAAGATACTTCATTTTCATTACTGCTATTGTACATGTTGTTGTTGTTGTTGTTGTTGTTATTCTTATTCTTCTTGTTATAATTCTTATTCTCATTCTCATTCTTATTCTCATTCTTATTCCTTTTTAGATTCTTCAGAGCTTTTATCTTTGCTATTTATGAGACATGACAAATTATAAATAGGAGACAAAGCAATCATTTTTAGAGGCTTTTGCCAACGTATTTCATTACCTGCCTATGCCAAAATCTAAAAATACTGTACAAAAGGTCTGTTAATTCTTACACACAAAAAATCAATTAAATTACACCAGACATTCAACAGTATGTACTGTAAAATGATGAAATACATAGTTGAGTGGAGATCAATACCTTCAATTGATCCTCAATCAACACTCAGACGCAGATGCACCATAGTGTCAATCAAGATGTCAATTATGTGTTGGTCTATTAGATTTTAATTGAGTGTCTGTCAAGATGGTGATGGAGCGTTTGTTGATCAAGGGTCAATCAAGGGTATCAACAGACACTCAACCACAGATGCCTTGAGTACACATGATCCATTACCTTATCAAAATCCTGAGTAGTGAAATTATTTGAAACATCCTTGACATAAAAAGATGAAACCACCCATGCAGTGAATGCATGATACAAACCCATCCTCGGAAACCCAGGGGTGGTTAGTTGGGAGGAGAGGAAATAAGATGGGCAAAAAAATGAAGCATTGCAGGTTAAACCTGTGATGTTTCATTTCTTTGCCCGATTTATTCCCTCTCGCCCCAACTAACCGCCCCTGGGTCTCCGAGGATGATACAAACCAAGGGTGATGTTTATGTTACTCCTTATTGCTTGTAATCATAATTTTGGTACCAACAGTATAAAACTGAAAAAAATTGACGCAAAATGGACCAGTGGTGGAACAATTACACTAATGCTTTTCCTCACCCACGAGGTCCCTATGTGGTCAACAGAGTTCCACTTCTATGATATGTTTGATCTCCAGTTTGTGCATTCTTCATAATGTTTACTAGTGAGGACTACATATCTGTTAATTTATAGAACTTATTATTAGGGCAAAGATTTCTGTCCCAAATGAAAATACATGCTTAACATACTTTATTGAGCCTCCCCATTGAGGCTTTTCAGAAACCATAACTTTAAAATTTACAAACCATTCAATACAGTCAATTAACCCATGAAATGGTTAAGTTGAAGTAACCTGTCATAATGGGGTCCTAACCCTTTCCTGGTTAAGTTCAAGACCATCTATCATGCCACCCTTAGCTTGTCATCATCATCATCATCATTTTTTATTTCTTAATAAATTTACATTTTACAGTTGGACTGACCCACGGATAGCTGTGCTAATGTAGGCGGGCCAGTCTATCAGTAGTTACAAATGCTTGCGTGGGTAAATTTCAGGAAAGGGCCAAAACTGGGCTATGCCTGAAAAGTGTCGCCAGATTGTGTTGAAGTCTCAGTTAAGCAACACAATCTACATTTAAAACTAAAGGAGTTTTGATTTGGAGGTGTGATAGGTTCTAGGCAATCTATAGATCACACACTTGCTCAACATGTCAATGGTATGACGTGCACGGGTTCATTCACTGGTATCTCCCTACAGCTGCTCATTGAAATAGCAGACCAACAGTGGTACTCCAAAAGTGATCTGTGCGAAATCATGATTTTACATATAGATCTCTAGAGACAGGCCTTATTAAACTAAATCAAAGAAGACATAACATTTTTGAACATCAGGATTTTCCAGGAAAATATCCACTACACCCCCTCTCCATCAGAAGGCTTTCAGAGTTGAACCCTTATCCTCCCCTCTCTAGGGAATTAACATCCTTTTACAAGTTTGGTTTTTGAGATGACCTCTCCAAGCAGAATTTCTGATGACCCTCCAAAAGAGAGCGAGAAAAATTTTCTGGTACTGCAAACTGCACAAGTACAACATCAGCTCAGACATGCAGAATTAACATACTGGAAAGCCAACCTAAGTTATATCTTTTTGTCTATCAAACCTTGCTCTTAACTTAGCTAACAACGCCGCCCAGGTGTCAGGGTTGAAAATTTTATCTTTGAACATTAATGTAAAGTTACCTTGCAAGAAGAGACAGCGTGGTTAAAGTTTGGTGGGTAATTCTGCTTCTTAAATTTCTCATAGCTTGGTATCTGGTTATGTTTCCAGCGGTACCAAAACCACTCAGATCCAAAACTTGGCACAGAGTACCCCCTCCCCAGTGAATACAAATGCCAAACAAGGGGAGGGGACGTGAGTCTAGCTCGGGGGGGTATTCCCTATAATGGCCTATGCGCAGTCAGAGAGGCTCCACCTGAAAAGGGTACCTTTTTCGGGCTTCAGGTATGTGAAAGGGTAGGGATTTCACAATTTGAGGTATATAAAAGGGTAGGGAAATTATAATATTTTGAATAGACACCCTTTATGGCTGTATCAGTTTATTTATTAAGTGCTACATGAAAATGAGAACAAGACTTCCTAAAGTAGGTATGTGAAAGGGGTACCTTCAGTTCAATAAAAGGTATACAAAAGGGGTACCTTTTCTGCCAAAATGGTATATGAAAACGTAAGGGGTTGGACCTCTGGGCGGAGCGTCACCATATTAAACTTTGTTAAGTACCACCCACCCTTCCCCCAGCCCTGCCCCCGGGGAGTCTAGCGACTCCCATGTTGACTTGTACTGAGCTGATTCGTAGCCCAAACAGAATTATAGAGCAATAAAAAGTGTTATTATATGGCTAGCTCCGTGAGCGGGCAAGATGAACCAAATCGCGCGCTGTGATTGGCTACCCGAGCGGGCAAGATGGAGCCATCTTGCCCGCTCGGGACTACCCGCTGCATCCCGAAAGCAAAATTTCACCAAAAGCCATATAATAAATCCTTTATTGACCAAGTTTGTTCGGTCAAGATGGCTGGATATTGGCCTCGTTCTTTTTTGCGAGTTTATGGACCTCGACTTCGTCTCGGTCCATAAACACGCAAAAAAAGAACTTGGCCAATATCCAGCCATCTTGACCTCACACTTGGTCAATAACCCATACTTATACAATGAATAATTTCTGACTGTAACCCCTTCGGAATACCACGAGACTTTCAGCCCGTTTGGCTGCTTGGAGAGACAACTCAATTCAAGACAGCACCGCTTCCCCGTCTGATCTGATCGAACTTCCCAGAAATCTGTAAATAGGGACGATGAAGCAAATCTGTGAATTAGAGTTCATCTGCCCTCGAAATATAAGAAATTGTAGACTAAATATTAAATGACTTACCGTCCTTACCAGTGCAAAGATTAGAGTGCAAAAACACAACGTAGACGCACCTCCAACAAACTCAGAAGTGATTAAAAGCACGCACACGGCCGCAGAACTCACAAGGGGGCCTGTCTGTAGTAAAAGTACTTGGTATCATTTCAGTCTTGAAAAGGTCTTTACGTTGCTTGTGTCATCTTTTCGAAAATTTCACCAGACAAAACCTCGCTCAGAAATTATGTGTGTGAAAATGTTTCAAACCGCCCCTAGTTCCAGCTTTTCCTCGGCCGAGCTGTGCACCTGTGCGTTTGATCCTCACCGACCCCACCCTTAATGTACTCTTTGAAGTGATTTCACGTGTCAATCAAGAGTTGTTGGCTGGGGTGTTGAATGAGTGTAGGAAACGCAGCCAGCATGGATTGCGCAAGGTGGAGACGTTTTCTAAGGATCTAGCTGGAAGGTTATAACATTTCAGTTTAGCCTTGCGCGGAGAATGGATGATCCACAAATTTCTCTGTGAATGAAAATCGATATCAATGTGGTACATTGGATCACATATTCGAAGGTAAACCAAGCTTTTATAGTCTGGAGACAGGCAGCTTTCAACTAACAGTAGAAAAAACTCATTTGAAAAGTTCTAAGAGAATTTCTATTTTTTTATCTAAGGACAATACGTGATCGTAAAGAAAAGGATCATGTGGTAAGCCGAGTGTAGAGCTTTTGCGTCTAACGGACTAATACAGGTGAGCTCCGTACGTCTAAGCTCAATTTCTGTTTATGAAAACATTCGTTGCCAAGTGGTTTATAGCATTGCACACCTTTTTCAACATTGTTAGATGTCGTTATTTTGAACAATTTGCGCAAATGAATCGTTTATTTATCAGTGAATCCGGTCCTTTCGATTCTGGCCCTTGCTACCTTACAAAGCTTATTAAAAGCGTACGTGATCTAGATTCCTTTGGAGAACGCACTTAGTTTGAAGGATGAATGAGTCCTTTATTTTTAAGTTTACATGCTGTAGTGCACTGTTTATAACCTAACAATCAATTTTGTACGCTTATATCATTTCCATAACATTATTTCGCGTTTGCGACGTCAATATTTTGCGGAAGAAATCAGTCGTTACTAAATGGTTCATTCCTTGCTGGTTTCGGTATAGGCTCAAGTTTAGACATCTATTTAATAAAATTCGGATCAGAAATTCCTGCTTTTATGAGATAAACAAGAATTTTTGTGTCTGGATTCGTCAATTTATCAAAGATCTTGGCATAGCAACAACAAAAGATCCTTTTTCAGGTGGTCTGTAAATTTGCCTAGTTTCGACTTCCAGCGGAACAGCTCTGTCATGTTACAGTGCGTTTACTAAAACCTCCGCAATGAAAACCAATCCGGATAGCAGAACCGAAACAATAGATTCAAACATTTTCAAATCCAGTCAATCAAATGTCCTATTTTCAAATCCGGCCAATCAAACGCCCGGTACAAAACAATGAAATCTCAACTTGTTCGTAGTGATGCTCTCGACTACGGTGTCTGTGCAGTAAATTGTCAAATCGTTAGAAAATTTCATGGTACCTTACTTTAGATTTTACATCTCAACGGTGGTAAATTCATTACATTGACCGTTTTCAACTGTGAACGTATGGGCAAAAAAAATCTTCTTTACGGTTTTTTGTTTCGCTCCTGTTGTCTGTACGTGTTTCTATTTTTACACAGCTTTCGGTTGTCATTACCGTGAAATTCACCACGCAGTTCTCGGAAAAATGATTGCGTTCACTGTCTCAGAAGCTGTACAATTCGGAGTTTGAGCTTCCTTTCTGGGTTATCATTGTATTGAAATAACATCTTCATCGAAAATTCTTTCTGCGTTGTACTATCAAAGCCTCAGCGTGTAAAATTACTAAGCAAAAGCAAACGACGGCGCCATTGGAACCTTCCCTTCTCAGAGACCATTTCAATGGTTTCTTTGAAACAGTCGCAACAATATTCTGGTGGTAGGTATTCACGACTGACATTCTTACGCAGCTTTTCTTTTCATATATTTTCTAAACCAACCAACTGCCCCTTAGAAATCGCAGCATTCAATCATGGGCAATAAAATTCAAGCCTGTGAAAGTACTAACGATTTGAACTTGACAATTTATTGATAAGCGACACCGAAGTCGCGTAAGCATCACAAAGAACTAGTTGAGATTTCTTTGTTTTGTACCGAACATTTGACTGGCTGGATTAAAAATGTTGGAATCTATCGTTTCAGGTCTGCCATCTGATTGGTTTTCATTGTCTGGGTGGCCCCGGTTTCAGTAAACGCACTGTAAAATATTACTTCAGATAAGTTGGTTTCATGCTAAGCACTTGGCACTTGAAAATCTCAAGTCGCACTAAAGATTTACTTGGAATTACACTTGATGACAAAGTACATTACTTGAAGCATTTTAGCAATAACTCCGGTCTGTCATACATATCACAAATGCAATTGCTTGGTAGTAAAATCGTGAAGAAAAGCGTGTAGTTGCTTGTTTTGATGAATCGCAACATAGCAATAGCAGCAATACAAAGGAACAAACAACATATTCCGCATTTCTTTAGAATGGCTCAACAACGCGGATTTCGACAAAGAAATTACTGTAGGGCTTTAGCTAACCGAGAAAATGCATTTCCATGTGACTCGTCCAAAGTTCAACAGAGTTGTTCCGGTGCAAAGAAATTACCTGCTTGAAACTTGAAACAGCAGCTGATTTGTAATTTTCTGAAGAGCATTTGGTGTCCACACTGATGGAGAAAATTGAAAACGGGGGTTTCACAACGCATCAAGCGTTTCCCGTCCACACTACGCCACGCTACCTTATCATGAAGTCATCGCTTTCGAAAGCTCCTTTTTCAAAATGTTTTTCGTCCACACTAAAACTCAAGGCCTACATTTTCAAATTTCTCAGTCTGGGCCCCATCCACACTTATCCGTTTTTAACGAGAACGGAGCTGTTTTGCTCCGTTTTCAAAAGGATTGGCGTCCACACTTGTCGTTTTTGTATCGTTTTCGCCCGTCCACACTACAACGCCGTATCCACATGAAGCCACATGGTAGCGTCTGTCCGCCAGTTTGGATACTCCCGTTCGAGTGGTCTGGCACCCGGTCGTGTCTGATGACGTCACCGTTTTCAGATAGCTTCGTTTTCCTCCGTCCACACTAGAAAACAGCGTTTTCAAAAAGCATCGTTTTCAAATCGCTCCACTCTGGAGAGCGTTTTCGAATGGCTCCGTTTTTAGTGATCGTTTTCGGCGTTGTAGCATGGACGATAGCCGTAACCGGAGCAAAACAGCTCCGTTTTCGTTTGAAAACGGATTAGTGTGGACGGGGCCCGGTTTGAAGAGCGTTTATCGTAAAGCTCCGTTTTCGTGACAGATTAATGTGGACGGTAGGCCTAACTGTAAAAATAGCTGAGTTTTGAAATTTCTCCGGCATAGTGTGTAGTTATTGGTAAAGCAAAAAACTCAAAACAAATCCTGGGCGTGGTAATGTTTTTGAAAAATGCAACTTCTGGTCACTAGAAGTGAAAGCTTCACGCCACGAAAAAGTGTAAAACTCAAAACCAATGAATGCAAATGAATATAAGAAAGATCATATATTTGAACTGCGGAGAATGATATGAAGCCATATTGATCATTGATAGTTTTACACAAATTAGTCAACTTAAACAGTTGTGAAATTGAAGCCTGAAAAAAATAAACAGTCCTGCACGGGACACACAGCGGTCAAACGCAAAAATCCAACGCCACTTCCGGTTTTCGCCGCCTCGAACTTCGTAAGAGTTTGAAGAGAAAACCTGCAAGACTTCTGTAGGAAAATGTTATAAAAATAGTACTGTGAGAGAAAATTACAAGCTGGGAGGACTTTAGGATGTCCATCACTAAATGTCCTGGTCATATGCGAAGTTTAAAGCTTAACTTTTCAGCGACTGTCTTAACTTTGGGCTTGAAAGCGAAAATTTTCGAAAATTTAAGACTTTGTTAAGCCAAAGTTTTGGGGGGAACTGCGCACGCGCGCCCCGTTTGACCGCTGTGTGTGCACGGGATTCCAACCCATGACCAGGGCTCAAAGTTAACGACCAACTGGTCGCATATGCGACTAGATTTTCGGCTGTGCGCCTAAAAAATTATGCGTGGTCGCAGCACCGCTTAAAAGCCAAAGTACAGTACGACTTCTCTAGTGCTTACACACCTGGCCATACTAACGTACTCCGATTTATAAAGATAAATTTAAACATAGATATAATACAAAAAGGCACCAGATAATAAAGTGGCACCATTTTCCTTTCATCGGTGTGTGTTCTATTCGTCATCTTTGAGCCTAATTTGCCAGTGGATTCTCCGAACTCGAACTTCGAACATTCTGTATTGTAAACAACTCCACTGACACATGCAAATGTTAGGCACGTTCTCAGGGTGCGGTCATAGTGCTAGGCACCCCTAGCGGAAAGCGTGGACACTAGGGATGAGATCAAATCGTGTTCTCGTTCTTCGTGAACAACACCGGGGAACAACAGTTGAACAGAATGCCACGTTTTGTAAAGAAAGTTTTTTTTTCACTTGTCTGACATACTAAAATGTCCACCGTTTTCTGAACAGGTCGGTCCACGAGTTCTATGGCTTGAAAGCTAGCCAAATGAGCAAAGTTTGTACTAGTTCCCACGAATACCCACATGCGTATTGAAAAAATCAAGTCAGAATCTTCGATTTGTGAACAAGATTTCAAAGGTGGTCGAGGCAGACAACAAGCAATTGGATAGTGAGGATACTCAACAAGGCGACTTCAGTAGTTAATTTCTAAGCTTATCTCCTGTGTGAAATATCCTGATTCTTTTATTTGTTTTCGTTGTGTTCAATACTGCTAGCGGAATAGGCCCATATTGTAACACGAAGCCTGAGGCGCTCATTTTGGAGCGTTTAGTATTCTCTTGGAGTAGGTGCTCCAAGTATTTGAAACTATGGACCTAAAAATTTTAACTCTGCGCCTAAAATTTTGGCAGTGCGCCCAAAAATTTACAGCTGGTCGCACAAGTGCTCCCAAGGCCAAAAATAAACTTTGAGCCCTGATGACCTCTGCTATACACAGGTGCACTGCTCTACCAATTTAGATATCAAGCCAACTTGTAGGTGGTCAGATTGTGAGTTTGTAATATTCCTGTAGAGGATGAAGAATGCAAATGAATATATAAAAGATCATATATGTGAATTGTGGCGAAAGATATGAAGACATGATTGATCGATCATCTCAATTTGGCGATTATGAGAGTTTCCTCTGTTATCAGTTCAATGCTAAACATCTCAGAATTACTCATTGTTTTCAAGATACGTGTGGTGTTAAAACTTGGATTTTAAGGTGATCTTCTACTTTCAAAGAGATGAGAAAGTTAAAAAAGTGAGGTCAAATGAACATCAAGTGTTACGTAACATACGTTTTGCTTCCAATTGCATGGGGCCCAAAAAATTCTTACAAAAACTCGCGATTTGCGCCATTTTTATTGGTGATTCAAAGCATATTACTTTAGCTGAAAAAGTATGGTATATCAATCCTTATAGGGTTATTAAGCTTCTGGCCTGAGTTTTTTTAAAAAGGTGAACAACGCTATCCGCGTGGCCTGGGTTTTTCGAAAGGTGGAAATAACGCTATTCACCGCCGTGATAAATGTCATAAATCACTGTCCTGATCCAGCGTGGTTTGTCTTGTAAATATTTTTCCACTGGATAGCTATTTATCCGGTGGATAATGTTATCCAGCCTTCGAACAACTGGGTCCAGATAAATCACCCTCCAGTGGATAACGTGGATTGGTTTGTAAACACTTTTCCACTGGATAGCGCGGATTTATTCGGTGAATAGCGTTAACCAGCCTTCGAGCAACTGGGACCAGGATTACCGTCCGAGAGGACGCGATCTAATCCCCTATCCCCCATTCCATTCCAACCCAACCCAACCCAACCCATTCAAACATCCTGCGCGAAACTTTTGGAGCATAGTCCAGTTACTAAATAAGGGAGAATGTTGTCTGATAAAGTAGGAGATTATTGCTAAAAATGCATGGTGGAAATGTGAGTACTTTTCCTCTTTAGGAGTCAGTTGAACAGTAAACGAAGAACCTCTAACATCATCGAACAACCATAAACTCACACTGATCTTCAACAATGGCATGTTATGAAGACAAAACACCCCAAGGTCCAACAAGTGAAAGTGTAGTAAGAAATGTGCCAGAGGTCCAGTGTCTCGAAACACAAATCCCGAGCAGCAAATCAGAAGGATTTCCAACAGTCCGTGATAATTACGAAGTTATAACGAATTACGCCAGGCAAACGAACTTATCTATTGCCTCTGAGTTGTCTCTTGTTGAGCCTTTATCGTTTGGGTCAGTTCCTTTGGAACAACAGTCTCAGCAAGCTAGAACGTCAGGTTCCAGTTTATCCAAGGATTCTTCTTGCTTCCACCGTCATGGGCCAATCTTGTATGGCTCTTCAGGCACGCTCCCGAAACAAGGATCGAGTGCAACCTCCGGCATCCAGTCTACTTCGGTGTGTCTCACGTCTAATCGTAGCGTGCTGGATTATCAGTGTTCCTTCACACCCGCTACCAGATCTGCGTCAGCCAGCCACTTTTACACTCCTCAGAATGACCCCAGTTTGCTCCCTGGGAGAGGCGAGAGCAGCGGGGTTGTCTGGTGCAAGGACGCGTTAATGGCGTTGTCAGTTGATAAGTCGCTACAATCGAAACCAGCACCTGCTTATCAAGATCATCAGCTACCACTGCAGAGTGCCTCTTGTAGAGTAGACATCGAAAATCTGAGCAAGCCATACCCAACAGGCATTGAAGCTCTCACCAGTAAAATGAAGATCCCAAGGTATGTGTTCCATCCAAACGAAGCTTTGCGGGCACCACAGAAACTAGTTTATCCCAGCGAGCCATTTCCATCTGGAGTACTGAATGCGAGTAACGTTCAAAGATCTGATGGCCAAAGAGTAGCAGAAAACAGCAGCTCGGTACCGAAGTCAGACTTCCAAATGGGCACTCCAATCGACCAGTGTTTTCAGGACCTGCAGACCGCACTTTGGAAAGAAAATTATGCTGCCTTGTGTCTGAATCAGATGGCGCAATCAATGAATAAAAACACGCTGTTCAGCAACACGCCATTTCCTTACCTGGCGATGAGAAGTCAGGAGCAACAACATATGAACAATAATCTGACGCAGGTTGCACCTGCTGGTGACATTCATCATAATCTAACTGGTTTTCCTGTTAGCAACGCCTTCAGGCAGCCGTTGCTTCCTTCAGCAGATTTGTGCGGTGCACAGTCTTGTGCAGGAACAAATGTGACGTTCACTAGTGCTCTCGCTGATTTTGCTTTCCAAAGCACCACCCAGCCTCGAGAGTTCCCTCACGCTATGATGCCCTCCCAGTTGACGTCTGGATCAACCACGACCACTCCACGACCCGTTGGAGCCGCCAATTTTGCCCCATACACCGTACCTGTGCCTTTATCTGCACCAAAGACTCCATTCTTTGAAGCCCCCATTATGGATCAGCAGTTATCTCCTCAGCAGGGCTATGCACCAGGGAACTCAAGAGAACGAACCAGTGAACAAGAGATACTCCACTCGACTCTTCCAACAGCCATTCAGCCCAAGCCCTCCGCAGCTGGGTACGCCTTTGATCCCGCGTCTCTCTTTCGCTTTCCTCGCAGATTGGGTTTCCAAGCTCCGATACAGTTTGTTCCTAGGGGATTTCCAGTTCTCCAATACCCGGATCCGCGTACGATGTTCCGCGAGGCAAACTTGTTGAGGCTTGATCCTGCCAGTGACGGGACCCATCCTGTCGTGGAAGAACCGTCGCCAAGAACACCAGCGCTTTCCAATATTCCAGAGGAAAACTCTCGCGAAGACGAACCTTCCCCTCGAAAACAAACGACCGATGCCAGTGTCCCAGCGAAAAACCTCCAGCAGGTACATCAGTGCAAAATCTGTTCGAAAGTTTGTGCGCGAGCCTCATCTCTCAAGGTCCACATGCGCACCCACACTGGAGAGAAACCCTTCTCGTGCAAAGTTTGCAAACGAACTTTCGCACAGGCTGGTGGCCTGAAATCACATGTCCGCAGCCACACGGGCGAAAAGCCATATAGATGTGATGTCTGTGACCGGTACTTCTCGCATTCCACAGCCGTAATCAATCACAAGCGGACACACACTGGGGAGAAACCATACGCGTGCGCCCACGAGGGATGCGGCAAGTGCTTCGCCGACCAATCAACGTTGAAGAAACATCATAGAATCCACACAGGAGAGAAGCCATTCCCTTGCCCCTACTGCACCAAGAAATTCACCCAGCTGGGAAACATGAATAAGCATGTTCGATGTAAACACAGGGAAATAAACAAGCAATAGTTTCTTGTAAACCTAAATCCGATCCATCATTCGTGCGAGTCACAGTAGTTTTAATTGTTTTCTCTATCAAAAAT
>JAHPZR010004316.1:37500-62500 GCA_019787425.1 Platygyra sinensis
GTTCACAAGGGTAGCTCTTGGAATCGCCACATTCCACTTTCTAATAGCCATCTTATTAAAGTGTATTTCCCAGGATATAGATTACAAGAAGGCATATCATATGTTATTGTTATATGCACATCGTTAACTAATCATAAACACGATGACATACCTGTAAATCCTTTAAAGCACCATTTAAGTAGTTTACAGTTATCCAAGATGAGAGACCTTCTTCTTCACCACTTATTATACGAGCGTAGTCATCTTTAAACATGAAAGGTGAGCTTGACAGTGTTCGCCGCACAGATTCTAGGATACGATCTGCTGCAGCAGGATTTGTCTCCCTGAAAAATTATAGTGAATTTTTTGCGGTCAGTATTAATTAAATAATGCAAATTGGTTTTGTTGAAAGCAATAATTATTATAAAAACAGTCACATGATTACAGTCGAACATCCATATTTGCATGCCCTTCTCTTCATAATGGTCACTAAAGGGTGTCACAACTGCCAAAATACTGTAACTTCTCAATATTATGGCCAGTTAATCAACGATTGATGAATAGTGTACAAAAACCCTAATATTTATAAAATAAATGTGAATTATAGGTCATAAAACTTGGTCATAATGCACCATATTGCACTTTACATGTGTATTTCTGTTTGAATTCTGTTTCATTGATAAATTTTGATTTTCTTATGTATTCATATGCTACAATAAGAACTTAAAAAATGAAAAATGCTGCAACACCTGAAAATAAAGATACATGTGTCATTTCACACCCCTACCTTCCCATTTTGGCCATGTCTCTATAAAAGCCATTTTCCTTTGTTCCCAATTGCAAGATGGCTGTTACAAAGAGCTTTGACTGTAACTCCATTACAAGGCACCCCAGTTTCAAATTTGGCCCCAAGTTTATTCCCAATGGCAAAACTCTTCATAACCTTTTTTTGGAGAATTTTCAGAAGAGGACTTTGACAACTGCTGCTTTTGTGAATAATAAATCTTGTTAGTTCTTACTTGAGCAGCCTCATCCCTGCAGTAGCACCAAGGTAAATTGGAGACTTGTCCTTTAGGTATGAAGGAATAAGCTTCTTGGCTTTGCTTTTTATACAGCTCTGCAGTGACTGTCCGGCCTGCTCGGGATCAGCTACATAGCTTGAAATTCCTTTCACCTTACCATCTGCAACATATGTTCAAGTTTTCATACTGGAATTTCCAATTATTTACTGTGGTGAGAGGGTATAGATATCGTCTGGAACTGTATAGTTATTATATAGTATTAATTAAAATCAAATACAGAAAAAAAACACAATCATTATCTAAAGATTTCATACTATGCAACGGAAATCATTCTAAGCGATCTTACAAAAACATCCTGTTCAATAGGTTTAAAACTAATAATCAAACTTATTTTAGCAAGGACTACTAGCTGAGATCTTTTCAAATCTGTAAACCTGCAACTGTAATTTTATTTTTCTAAACCTTTCATTATGTAAAATTTATTATTATAATAATATGTTCACTTAAACTTATAACATACTTGCTGAATGGTTTGTTTGGCCATGTGATTTGTTTTAATGTATTTTGTTGCAAAGTCATGGCAAATGAGTGCGCAAATTAAATGTTACTGCCAATTCTTCTTGTTGGATCAGAGAGGCACATGCTAAATGTTTATTAATTTGTGAATCAAGAGTCATCTCTCTGTCCCAATGCACTTTAATAAAGTGCTGTTGGTGTACATGTACATGTAAATTGAACATAGTTTTCTGCACATCCCTTAAAAAGATTTAAAATTCACTATATGTTTACTGCAAATTGGGATCCATGTTGATTCACCTTTATCCTTAACTGTACAGTCTCCAATTTGTTTGACAAGTGCTGTGCCCTTTACAACATCACTGACTGTCCACTTGTAGACAAACATACTGGTATGGGTTGATCCTGCATCCAGTACAACTCCATACTAAGATGAAATAAAACAAATCATTCAATGACCAGGGAATTCATTCCTTTTTTAATCCTGCAACCCAATAATTATTATCTTCTAGTGATTTTCAACTACATTTAATAATTAATAATAATAATTAAAAATTTATAACGCGCCTTTTCCATGCAAATATGATCAAAAGCGCGTAACAATTGATACTTAAAAATATTAAAAAACAAGAAAGAGTAAAAAATAAAATAACCATAAGAATTAAGAGCGTGTCCGTGTAAGAACCGACCACTCAAATTTTCGTGGAAAATGGATTGCCTTCATTTTTTCTACACAAGTCAAACAACATATGCAATGAACAAAAATGTCCTTTATTTCGATAGATTCGCTTTTTTAATTTTTTGAGGAATTTTTTTTTGTAGGCACCCCGAAAACTACACAAACCGGAAATTGAAACCCCAAAAATTGGGGGTTACGTTATGCTTGCTCAAACTTTGCACATTTGATAAAACGACCTAATTCTTTCAGAATTACTGCATAATTCTTTCTTCTTTCCACACAACTAAAAACTATCTGCTTATCTTTAACGCAAGCAAAGTTATGACGTCTTAACGTGATCCGCTTAAAGATGTCTTTGCCATCTTTGCTGACATAGCCTCCAAACAAACAGATTTTTTTCAAAAGCGGGACCTCTTCATGAATGATGACTGTTATCACCGTAATGTACTAGGCCTAAGCTACAATTATCTGTATTAAAAGTTGTGGGCACTCATAATTTTGATATGCAAAAAATTCGACAAAGTAGCGGAAATTTCAACAATTTGTGTGGAAATGACGAATATCATCCATTGACTAAAATGCGGTTTTGAGTTTCTCAGCGAACTTTTAGACATTACCTGAGTAGATTTATTGAGTTTTAACGCTTGGAGAACTCGATGAGACTTATTTTACGCCAAAATATCGAGAAATATCTCAAGCCTCACGTTTCTTTTGACTGACCACTACCGATCATCATCACGACCGTTCCGGCGTTGATTTAAAATGTCTTATCCCCATAGAAATGAGCAGCCTTTTATGATTATTTCATACTTTTTCGACACCTTTTCCTTTTATTTTCTTGTTTCTTTTTGTAAGATTGCTGTAATATTAATTTTAGTTGAGTCATCGCCGAAGCCGGTAGTGTAAACAGTTGGGGTCAATGTCAACAACATTCGTTTGCTAACTCACATAATTTGACCGTTCGGGAGACTCTTTTCCGCTAATAATTAAAGTTGCTAATAAATCAGGAGAGCTCACAGAGAGATTTTTACCCTAGCTGATATGCGAAATAGACCTTTTTACGGATACCAAGCCTTTCCGATGCTTCTAATTAAACAACAAATATGCCTAAGACACCGCTTGATTTGATGCCGCATAAATCGAGTAACATGATACTGTGTGCGAAGTCTCATCAAGACAAGTATTCGTATCAGACTCATAAAAGTATGGCATCCCAGTCTTGCCAATTTTTAAAAAATTATAGAGCATACTAGATTAAGACAGAGTTTCCCCTTCATAGTATTCTTAGAGAAACCAATTTTGACACCTGAATTACCTGGACACGCAGTTTTGTGCAATTCGCAAACGATTTCCCTGGAAGCATTGCACAGCTGAATCCAGTACCTACTTTTAAAAATTTTTAAATATTTTTTAACTTCCACACGGTTGCTTTGCTTTCCTGCCAAAGTTTTACAAGTGGAGATATAACCAAGTATCAGGCACATCCACGTGCTATTGTCTAAAATGGGGCTCGCGGCATTGCCTTTTTGGTTTGATGTTTAGGGAAATATAAATTTTATTGCTTCATTACTCTGGTAATAAAAGTCATTCTTAAAAATGCAATGATTCAAGGTTGAAGCTAGGGTTGTGCGAGTGACCGTCCAGTAGCAAATGTGGGGCCACATAACCTATTCCACTAGGGGGTCTGAGGGTTTCATGCCCCCGAAAACATTTTGCAAAATTGAAGCAATTTTTGGTGCGTTTACCACGATTTTCAGCCGAAACATTTATAAAATGTATGGTTTGGACTTGAACAATGATAATGCGTCGTTTACTTTGCTAGCCAATAACCTAAACTAGATTGAAACAGCCCATACTAAACACACATTTGTGTTAACACCTCCACGAGGGTCTGCCGGATTACGACGTTTCTTGGTGGTCATCTTAGGAGAAGTGTATAGGTGTACACCTCAGTAGCCACAATCGTCATTTATAAATGTCAGTTGTGAAATCACTCCAACATTTCGAGGCTTTTAAACTGACACGGTATGTGGGCTGTTTGTAGCGCACGCTTTTTCACAATCACTTTTAAGCCATGGTTATCCACAACAGTTTTTCTGCAAGGGTGTTTGGCTATCATTGTCCAAGGTGAGGTTGCTCCACACGAAATGTATCAGACTTGAAAGGGAAAATGTCCGTTTTCTTTATCGTAGAGAATTCCACCAGGACCAAGAAATGAAAACTGCAGTACTGAAGTGGCTGGCAAAGCCGTTTAAGGCCTGAGTCAGGAATGTAAAGTAGAATTAGGGTTGGGCTGTATATCTCTTGTTCTATGTGTTTTAACAAGCTGAACTTTTTCCTGATTATAAAGCTGGACGTCCTGCCTTGCCTTAACAAATTATTCTGAACACGTGACATGCTATGTAATCATTTTGTTAAAATTTGGTAAATCGGCGAATTGGTACTCAATCTATCATATTGATCATTAAAATATAGATAGGACCCTGCGCGCTCTCTGATTGGTCAAAAACCCATGTTTTATCAGAGTATAAAACATAGAAAAGGCGTGTTATATTGTTTTGCGCGCGTAAAATCTATATTTTAAAGCAAATGAAGAAGCCTAAGTCGTGTATTACATTGTGATAAAACACTCCGGTCATTCAAGAACACTCGAGAAATGTAGAAAACACTCGCCTGCGGCTAGTGTTTTTTACATTTCCCTCGTGTTCTCAAATGACCATCGTGTTTTATCACAGTGTAATACACGGCTTAGGCTTCTTTATTTGTTAAATAAATAAGCCATTTCGATGAAAATTTAAATTATCTGCCTTGCTGTGTTTTCATTTTTAGCAGATATAAATGATCAAAAGCCGTCGAATTTTGTTAAAAAAAAAACACCTTTCACCCTATAATTTTTTGCTGCGAAAAGAGGGACGGTCATTCCAAATGTGAGAGGATGAAAATAATTGCCCTGCATCTAAAACACACGTTTGCTGGATGATATTACTAAAAACCGCTACCAATTCCTCAAGTAACGGCTATTTTCCGCTAAGCCTCACGTGACATGTCACGTGACCTGTCAGAAGTACCAATTCTACTTTGAAATTTTCAGGACGTTAAAATCTTACTGTGTGCTAAATCTGGTTCCATTGCCATTTATACTTTTAGAAATATAATTAATAGATTATTTTCACCAGTAAAAGCCTTTGACCCAGGCCTTAAACTACATGAGCAGGTGGGTACAGTTTGTGAGCCCGACAATGTAATTCATCACTCTGCTGGAATTTTTTTTTTTCACTTCGTCTTTGCGCATTTTTTTCAGTCATCCTCCCTGGCATGAATATTTTTTCTCCCCACACTCCCCCCTCATCACATTTCTAATGGTCCGTCCCTTTCGAAAACTATTATTGCGAGATTTTACCTAAAGGCTCTTTTGACGTCGCTCAACGTGGCCTTTGTGCCAATATCTCGTTCACGTTTCAAGCAACGCCAAATCCCTCCACTTAGAACATTTACCATTAGTATATACACACTCAGTGATCTTGGTGTTTTAAGCAATCTGATTGGTTCGCTACCCGCACCAAACGCGTAGATCTAAAAAATGTCTAGCATAGATCTTGAAAATAGTCTTGAATAAGTCAATTTTATGTCTGGCGGTCTTTTTCAAAGGAAAGTCTTTGGAAAGTCAATAATTTGAGCTAAAATGAAAGACTTTTCTAGACAATTTGACAGCTAGACATTCCTAGACTTAAATTAGACATTCTCGAGACATTTTATCAAGAGCCGTTTCTTTAGTTTTTAAGTCTCGAAAATGTCTTAAATTGGTGTTAAGGTCTTAAGATAAGACCAGTTCGAGACTTTTCACTCGACACATCGATCAAACAACGTTATGAATGACAAGAATGTGAATTGTCGCTTTCTTGCGTGTGCCACATTCAGTTTGGGCAAACCTGTCACGTTACATTCGCTTCTCATCAACAGTGTGCTTGAACTTACACGCTGTCTTCTCAAAGAATCAATGAAGATCACAGAGTTAATCTGGGTGCAAAGCTATTTAATACTTGATCAAGTTAGTGATAAAATGTGCAAGTTTAACATTAGTGTAGATAATTTCCAGCTCGATTTACAAACGTTTACAGCAAGAGCTAATAAAGGTCGCAGAGGTCAAAATACATGTATCTTAGGTCTTCTCCAACATTACGAGTCACAACAGAAAATACTTAGTACTCCTTGAGAAGCCTTAGTTACTTCAAGAATAATACAGTATATGTGTTGCTATTTATTATGCTTTTATACACTTGAACTGATGTACTACTTTTGTTACTTATGTAATTAGGTGTACCTGACATGAATTCTAAACCCGATCAAGGGACTCCTGGTAGCAAATTATCCATGGCTCACTTCACAAGATTGTTCCCACAGACAAGCCATAATAGAAATGAAAAAAACTTAAAGGTTTCTTTACCTTTTGGTCCATAAAAGTAATTCTAAACGTTGCACTCATCGCCATGCATGAAACAGGTACTGCGTGATAAACATATGTTGTTTCACTTCATGGTAGACTGCGGCCACTAATGCAAATGACACGTTTCCGGTGACTTGGCAGCCAACAGGCTAAAATACACGGTTATATTTATCCTACATTTCACTGGTGGAGCTCGAGCTTATCATCATAGTCTGAATTTCAGCCGTCTCTTCCTTTTTTATCCCTAGTGGGGCGCGGGAAGAGACGGAAAGGAAAATGACGGCTGAAATTCAGACTATTATCATCATGGCCGTTTCAGTCTCCTGAGTGAGCATCTTAACTTTATACACAGAATCAGTGAATTTAATTAATTAAGCTCCCTTAATTACAAAATTAGATATAGCTACAACTAGATATTATTGACGTCGTCTATGTTATTCAGATAAAAACAAGTTGTCATTTTGAACTTCTTCAAAACAGAGAAAAACACCTAGGTAAAGCATTCAACAACACATACAGCTGGGTAGATTCGAACTGCTCATACTCTACACAGAAATAAGTTGTTTCTTTTTCTTAGCTTTTGCAGCGGTACACTTGTTAGTGAACATCTTGCGAATCTTTGACGGGTCCAAAGGAGGAATGTTGAGGCTGGTGGCACTGGCCAGTAAATAAGCTGAAAAGAAAACACAAACAGCAAAACATAATTAAAAAAGCCAAAAATTCACAGCGGACATTTTGACAGTGGGGAAAACGTGGGGCGAAATACATTGTTGGCTCATCACGCAACGCTTAATATCAGAGCGGAGTGTGTGATCCAAAAAACGGGTGCTATTGGTAATATAAACGGCAACTACATGTAGACTGAACCTTTCCCAAAAACTGTACATCCCTAAAATGTGATGACTATAATCATTCACTAGTTATCTTTAGTCAACAGGTATGTGTAATATATGCCATGATATAACCCCTACCCTGGATGGCAGAAACTCTCACAGGATTTAGGACTGACATGTTTGGTGGAACCTGTCTTGTCCCAAAGGCGACTGAGGTTGCAAGCTCATCCTCCGAGAAGAAGTGCTCCACAAGCTCGTGGAATAAGACCTTCAGGTCAAAGCCAGCTTTATGATGTACCGCCTTTAATTTTGTTACAGGAATATATACACCACTGTTTGGGCAGAGTTCCTGCCTACCAGCGCCTCCCTCCAAATGCGGAGACTTTTGGAGTGACTGAAAATAAAAGTAACATACACTGTAAAATGAAATCATTGTGAACCTATTTTATGAATGATTTTCATTAACACAATTTAAGAATACGCCTTTAATACGCTAAATTAGACAAGTGAATATGTTGTTTTCAAGTCTTGTTGACCTTTTCTGCACTTGTCGTCCCGACCGTTTATTTGGACCATTCCCATACCGAGACGAGATAAAACAGCATTGAAACCGAGGTTTATATTTAAGTCCTCACAAAATAAAAAAAAAATGAGAAACAAAGTAACAAATCGCCACCATGTGGTAAACGCTTTAACCTACCAAAGAGGCGGATGGTGGTGGCGTTTGAATTTTCATGCATGCTTGTATAGGTGGTGATTCACAGTTGTCAGTTGATCTGTAGTTTTCCTGTAACACAGGCAAAGTATAAAAGAAAAGTGTTTCCTGTACAACTTAAAAACCAAAGTCGAAAACTATAATAAATGCCAGGGAGTAAAACCTGCGCAAAAACTAAATCAAAAGTCCACTTGCCCAATTGAGAATGTACCTGAAGGTTAGATGTTGTTAGGCAATCGGTGAGATCACGGAGGTAGTTGACAACTTGTAACGGTGCGGAGAAGAAAACTACAAAGAATAAGATAGAAAATGTAGTTAATAATTATGTTTTTTGAAATCTAAGCTGAACAATACAGTTACAGAACATTTTTTTGTCATTTGTAGCGAACTAGTTGCTCACTTTTTCTCTTACAGGTAATTGCTAGAGGGTAGCTTAGAATATTGAGTTAAACTCTATGATATTACTTGTAATCAATACTCACTGCCACACTTTTCGTTCAGGTCCCGTAATTGCTCCTGGAGCTCTTCATTTTGTGCTTTATAAAAACTGCAGTCTGAGCACTGTTGATCCATTTTATCACTGTGACCGATGTCACCAGTGACTTCGTCGCAGTTGTAAGAGTGACGAATACCCCCACCCACTGCATATGACAAACTGAAATCATCGTCGTCAGAAGTCTGAGCGAGTAAATCTGTGTAGGATGCAGCTTGGGTACCAAATAACCGAGTTGCAGATTTCGGTTTACCACAGCGGAGTACTGAATTGTGAATTTGATTTTCCCTTCCTCTTGCTCCCAGTCCAAGTTCTGTGGCGTCGGTTCGTGTTTGCCCACCCATGGTCATGTCCTCTTGTGCCAAATGAGTGCTTTGATGTGGAAGTATTCCCCTGTTTGTCTGTGGACTGGGTATTGTTTCGTTTACACGGTCACGCACGTTGATTTGTGGCTGTTGTGTTGCATTGTCTGCTTGTGTCATATCCTTCGGTCTATGTGAAACGGTTGCCAGTGGGACACTGAGGACAATTGGTGTCACAGCATTTGTTAACGTCGGAGTCTGATATGTCCGTGGTGTCTCATTGTTTTGTGGCCCTTTTTCTACTTCGCCAACAAGTTCAGTCAAGCTGGTCTGTGATGTGTCATTCTGTTTTGCCGTGTTCGGTGAATCCATGGTGTCCCTTTGTACAATTGGTGTCTGTTGTACATCTTTAGTAATTGGAGTTTGTTGCATGTTGTTTGGGCTTCGTTGTACGTTATAAGTAGCTGGCGTCCGTTGTTCGTTCGTAATGGGCGTCAATTGTACGTTGGCGTTCCATGTTCGTTCCTTCTGTGTGTTTTCAGCACACGTGATGTCATTGTCGTTTATAGTAACAGCTGTTGGTTTGTCACCAGCACTCACTGTGTTTTCTAGTGTTTTGAAAAATTGTGCTGCTCGTAGCTGAGCCGCCTCAATCTCTGCAGACCGTTTCGGTTGTTGTGATTTCTTTTTTCTCTTTACAGGTGCTTGTTTGTCACCCTGATTATTTTCACTGTCATCCGCTTTGTTAGAAATTTGTTTTTCCTTGTGAATGATCTCGAGCTCTTTGTTGCCATTTTCTTCTTTGAGGGCTTTTCCCTTTGCTGTTCTTTTGCGTGTCCTTTTCCCATTTGTGATCTGGTTTTCTTTTTCTTCCGCCAACTGGTCACAAAGTAGGTGTAGATCGTCTTCATTTGCTAAACATTAAGAAAAGTCTTAATAATGTGTCGCATAAACTACCTTACGTTACCATCACTTAACATAAACCTACCTGACCTATACGTTGTACACCTAATGCAGTGGCACGATTCAAGGCATGGCGGCCAGCTCAGTTTCATGCATTGATCTAAGTGCCTAGACGAATTACAACGGAATGGGCAGCAGATGCATGCAGTGGAGAACGGGATGCAAACGTCGAGTACTTACTAGATTAAATCAGCAAACTCGATCGGTATTTCGTGTGCTCTAAGAACTTTCGCGCTAATTGTATCGGTCGCACTAAATTAATTTCGCGCCTTCAGTCACAAGTCTTCCAAGCTCCTGTGGGAGCCGTACACATGACTATTACACTCAGTTGCGTAACAGCGCGTAAATATAAGAGTTTGCATGGGAATTTTGAAAACAGAAATTCAATAAAATCAACTCTCTTTTGTCTTAACAGTGGTTGTTTTTAAGTAATAATTATGTTGAATGAAAACAAGCTATGCATAATTATAAATTACATTCTATCAAGGTCGCGCGACAAAATTATAGTCATTTTAAGTTTAAATAAACAAAATCATGCACAAGTCAAGTGAATATCTTCTTATCAAGCTGACCGAAGGGTGGTTTAAAATAAAAAGGTATTCGTAACATCCAAAGGGATGTTTAGCTTTAAGCTTGAGTGTTTTCCCGCCTTTTATTACATTTCAGAATTTGTCTTTGAGAGCAAACGACTACTTGCCCAAAATCTGTTTTATTTTACAGCAGTTTGCCAATGGATGTTATTGAGAAGTAAGATGACTTAAAATGATGAATAAAACTTACCGGAATATTTAAGAATCTTGGCTTTGTACCATTTTGTGTCTATTTTTTTGCCTTTGCCGACAATCCGCCAAGCGACCGTTCCCTCATCTCCTTCATTCACCTGTCCCATGACATCAGAGGTCGGGACTACAGAGTATTGGTCCTCATCAGTCCAAAGGATGCAAGCATATCGCACATCACTCATGTTTACTGAAGAGCTTTGACTTGAAATGCAGTGTTGTTGCGTCGATCAGCTCGAACGTTCACGTTCCAACGGTTATACCTAGACCGCCTTTGGGTTTGAAAAGTGGGCTATCAACTTCCGTAGAGCCCCAGTCCTGATTGGCGGATCAGGCCAAAGTATCATTTACGCTTATGTTCCTGTCACTGATAACAATAAAACAATGGCTGTTTCTACACTTTGAAAACATTTTTTTTAGCAAATATTTTCGGAGTGTTTAGATTCTCAAGTGAAACCTCGCCTTAGCTTTAGCATTTGCTCTCGCACAGATGTCTGTTGAAGAGCCAAAAGGAAAGAGAAAGCGAAGAACTCGGGCTGAAATAGCTAAAGAAATTTCTGAGAATTATACGCAATCAGGTTTTAATGTGGGTAACATTCAGAACAACATGGTCCTTCCTGTGTGTGTCGGTGAACTTGTGAACGCGGCGTCTTCACAAGGCATGCAATCCCTCTCTGAAGACGTTTCCGGGAACACTTCTGAACTAGTTAACTCATCAGCTTCATCAGAGAATATTGCAGAAGAGAATTCAGAAAACTGTTCTTCGGATTTTGAAGTGGCATTCCACGTTGATGACTTCGAGCCAGTGGGGCAGGGTGAAGAATGCCCGATTGAGTCTACATGTACTACTGATCATATGTTCATAATTGAGGAGGGACAAAGTTCTCATTTAGTAGACGATAGACATGGCGAAGACACTGACTGGTTATATGAATATCTGGCAAAAATACAGGACACTCTTCATGAGGAACTTGTGCATATTGAACAAGAAACAGGTATCAATGATATTACAAAAGAGGGACCATTTGAGGGGCCTAGTGCTGATCATTTTAATATCCAGAAGGAAAGTGATGGAGACAATAACCAAGATATTAAACCTTTGTATCCAGGAGCGACTATTACCGTTGGACTTAGTGCTCTATTAATTATGACATTTGCCCTCAGACACATGTTAAGTGGGGAGGCTTTATCAGACATGCTAACTTTGATAAGTGCTCACTGTCTTTCTCCAAATCTGTGCGTGAAATCTATGTTCGAACTCAAGAAACACTTTCACAACCTTAAAGCACCTATGCATTTCCATAAATATTGTTCGCACTGCTTCTTGCACGTCGAAAGTAATCTCACAGTGTGTCCAAATTCCTTTTGCGCTCGTGACTTAACAAGCTCTGGTAACACAGCTTTTTTCATCGAAATACCCATCACATCACAAATTCAGGAATTTTTTTCAAGGCCTGGGTTTTTAGACCTTCTCAAGCACCGCTTTATTCGAGTTAAAAAAGATGAAGACAGCATAGAGGACATATACGATGGTGAGCTCTACAAAAGGCATACAGGTACCAAAGGAATACTGTCTGATGAAAGGAACATTTCATTGATGTGGAACACGGATGGCATCCCTGTATTCAAATCATCGAAGTTTGCCATTTGGCCTCTATATTTTGTAATAAATGAACTTCCTTACAAAGAACGTATTAGTAAAGACAATATGATTTTTGCAGGCCTCTGGTTTGGCAGTTCCAAGCCAAGCATGTTGACATTTCTACGGCCTTTTCATTCATCTCTGTTCATTCTGGAGACTGAAGGTTTGCTTGTTAAAAGCTCAGATGAAAATTATTTCGTGACACGAGCAATTCTGCTAGCAGGCACATGCGACCTTCCTGCTAAGTGTTTAGTGTGCAACACAGTTCAATACAATGGATTTTATGGCTGTTTTAAATGTAAACAGGTTGGGCAAACTGTGAAAACAGGGAAAAAAGGAGGACACGTACACGCTTTCCCTTTTGACTTTGACAACCCCAAAGGTCCAAAACGTACTCATACGGAAACGTTGGAAGAGTCACATCAAGCAGCCACTCAAGGAAAACCTGTCAATGGCATTAAAGGGCCATCGTGGTTTGGTGGGCTCAAACATCACGATATCGTTGATGGGACAGGGATAGATTACATGCACTGTGTTTTACTTGGTGTCTGTAAGCGTCTTCTCGGACTATGGTTTGATTCGGGAGAAACAACAGACTATAAAATTACTTCTCTTATTTCAGAGGTGGATGCAAGACTCGCCAGCATTAAGCCTCCAAACAATATTTCAAGAATTCCCCGGTCGGTTGAAAATCACCGGAAATACTTCAAGGCTTCTGAACTACGTTCATTTTTATTGTTTTATGGTCCTGCAGTTCTTTATAACATTCTTCCAAAACCATACTACGAACATTTTCTGCTTCTAAGTGAAGCAATTTTTATCCTTTTGCTGGAATCTATCAGCGAAAGACAAATAGCACATGCTGAGCGCTTACTGCTTCACTTCTGCATTCTGTTTGATGGATACTATGGGTTGCGCTTTCAAACAGCAAACTTTCACCTTCTTGTCCATTTAGCTGATGATGTGCGGGCTCTTGGACCATTGTGGACACATTCGTGCTTCCACTTCGAAGACAAGAATGGCTTCCTTTTAAAAACATTTCACGGAACTCAAAACATCCAGTTTCAAATAATATCAGCCGTGTCAATCGCAAAGAAGCTTCCAGAACTCCGAAGAACATTTCTTCCCGAGGACGGCCCAGTCGCTGACTTTTACCAAAATATGGTTTCTTCCTACAGGTTTTCAAATGGAATTAAATTATCTGAAGGATATTTTGCTCTTGGGGCAAGTTCTGAGCGGAGGCTGTCCGATCTTCAACTTCAAGCTGTCACAGATTTCTTAGGATCGGTACCCCCGTCTCCAGTGGTGAAGTCATTCAAACGGCTTAAGTCAGCTGGAAGTGGCATTTTGCACTCAAGATCTTATGAGCGTGTTCGAAGTAGAAACAGTTTTACAGTAAGCTTTACAAGACAAAACGAAACAGAATATGGCCAAATTGAATTTTTTTTCCAAGTCAAACCAATCTGTTTTTGCCTTTCAGTGACAACTTGTAACTGTACCGTTCGCAACTTAGCTGTGCTAACAAGATTGCGTGAATGTGTTCCCATCAAACTAGTTGATTCTTCCAGTTGTCACGTCAAGAAAGTGGGAGCAGCACCAACAGAGGATGTTATTGTTATGGATGTTAAACAAATAGAGCGCAAATGTGTTTTTATGTGCTTCGAGGACCTGCCAAATATTGCCTTCGTAGCTGACTTCCCTAATTCGGTTGAAACAGACTAACTTGTACATGCATGAACGGAATTTGCTCAAGCGGAAATTTAAGGTATTTGAGTAATTATTTCACATCAATGACAGGAAGGGAATAGGGTTGTACTCAATAAATTTGTGAGTATTGTGTATTTAGAGAAAATATGCATTCAGCATATTTGAATTTTTTGTCTTTGATGAATATATAACGATAGTACAAAAAGGAATTAATAGTTTTGACAAAAGGTATGCATATTGTATTTCAAGATATGAATCGATGCTAATTTACTGTTTGCGTATACGTGTACACGCGTTACATATTTTGTGCGTGTATTCAAACAAAGGTCTTTGTGAAGTGAAATAAGTTTTTGGCACTAGCGATAACAATTCATTTCTATTTCTTTTATCTCTTGTGACGCTCGGAATAAACTTTGTTTCTGCTTGGGTTTAATTTTACAGCACACTTATTTCATTCATTATTTAATCTACCACCAAAACTCCAAGTTTCTGTGATCTGAAAAGTTTGCGTGACGGAAAGAAGACAAAACCTACGATAGCTTAGACAATGTTGCTCTATATGCCCGGCACGGGTAAAGTCTCAAATAGACTAAATGCCCGGCAGTCAGAACATTTCACCAAATTTTCACTGAAAGCTTCTTTCAAGCTTCTCGAGAGAATTGAATATTTCTTTAGCCATGGCATGGCAAGCGACTCTAAAAATTAGTTTGCTTTTTTTTTAGTTCACGAAATATCCGAGCGTGGGCATTACATAAAATGGCTATCTCAGACACTAATACAACAACTCGGCTCAAACCGAATATTCGCCAAATTCGACTGGAAATCTTCATTCAAACCCATTAAAAGTATTTCGTGTTTCTTTAGAAATGTCAAGCAATCTAAAAATTATTTTAATTTTACATTCGATGAATTTAACGCGCTTTATTTCTGACTGCGGGCATTTAGTCTATTTCGAGACCGTGCAGTCTCACAAATAACTGAGCGATTTTTACGGTATATACACGCAAGCTCGGTAAATCCATCGAATTTAAATAAACCAGAATGATTTCTGGGATCGCTTTACATTTCTTAAGAAACATGAAATACTTTCAATGGTTTGATTGAGGATTTCAGCCCGAATTCGGTGGATATTTCTGACTGCCGGGCATTTAGTCTGCATGTTTAAGACCTTACCCTGACCGCCTGGCATGTATAGCCACAGCGATTATCCAAGGCCGAGAAAACATCATTTATCTTTTGTTCTGACTTAATTATTTTCTCGACAATTTACGCAAATGTCTATCGAATGTCTCGGCTAGATCAGCCTTCAAGACAATTTTCAGGTATGGTCACTGAGCGGCAACTCAATACCTCAGAACATGTGGCGCTTGTTATCATTAACGACCAGATGAACTAACTCAAGATCTAGTCAAGGTCTAGTCTAGATAAAGCTTCAAGACTTTTCATAGACTAATGGGTGAAGCAGAATTTGAAAAGTCTTTCAAGACATTTGCTAGATCCTCAAGACATTTCATTTGCCTTGGAAAAGTCTAGAAAATGTCTAAAAGACTTTTTATAGACTAATATAGACAAATTTAGATCTAGCTGTTTTGTACGGGTATCTCTGGCTAATGAGCATTATTCACCCCCTACCGAGTGAAATAATGCGTAAGCCAAACAAAAATAAAGCATACTTTTGAATAAAGCATACTTTTGATTCACACTGATTTGAACGGTGTTTAAGGACCATTATTCTAGACTTGTCAGGAGGTTTTTTCGAAGATTAACAGTACTATAGATTTTCCATGTTCCAAAGATTCTGTAAATAGTTTCGCGAATTCGCGTATGCTTTTGTACAGCTTGCACGTTTTCCACGCATGAATTGAGAGGTCAATTAAATCGACTTTTAATGATTTCCTTCTGAAATGTTGTTGAGATCACTTCCTATGTATATACTAAAACAATTATTCTTCTCAATCTCGGTGAATAGTGGCAGAATATTTACCTCGCCGCTTCGCGGCTCGGTAAATATTCTGCCACTATTCACCTCGATTTCAAAGAATAATTGTTAAATGTTTTGCGGGTTTAGTAAATTTTTGGGTTTTTTGGGGCATTTCGTGAAAGAGATATTTTTTCTTGAAATATAGATTAAATTAAGGAAAATATAAAATGTTGAAGATTTGATGGATTTGGAAAAATTAAATTTAAAGTGAAGAATTAATAGACCGGCGGACACCAAACAGTCCCCTACCAACCTGGCGCTCTTTTTTGAGGGGGTCAACTGTCTGGTAGTGTTCCCAACCCATTTTAATCTTAAAAATTCCTTTTTAAAACTACTTCAAATTTCACTCTTAATCAGGTAGAATCCCCCCTTAAGTTAATTTGATTTGATTGTAATCGTGCCAACAGCCAGGTTATGAAGCAATTTCATGTAAAGTTAGGTACGATTTTGCGATTTTAGCACCACATCTTTTCATGCAGATAAACATTGTAATTCGGCATGTAATCACGGGAAATGTTTTAAGGCCCGTTTACACAGGCGATTTTTGTCGCAGCAACTCGATGCAATTTTTGTCGCGCTAAAGTTACAACTTCAAAATCGCATGTGTAAACCAGTTGCAATTTTCAGTGCGATTTGTCGAAGCGATATCGCAAGGGGTTTCGAACATATTTGAAACTTGATGCGATTTTCCTGCGACAAAAATTTCATCGAGTTGCTGCGACAAAAATCGCCTGTGTAAACGGGGCTTAAGATCTCTCGCTTTCTGGTGAACATACTTCCGGGAACTTTCTCAGTTGTGGTTTGCACTTTTTTCTCCTCTCCCTTCGCCAAACAGATCAGTTTAAAAGCGTCCTTGCACTAAGAAATATCATATCGCCTTGCACTAAAATACCTCAATAGGCTCAACTAATTTATTAGTAATTGAAATTCATGAAAAGAAACTCACTAAAGAAATGTCAAATGTGAGTAGTGAACAAATGGTGTTGACATTGACCGCAAGTGTTTACACTACCGGCCTTAGCTATATCACAACCAAAATTAGAGCATGCTTATAAGAACCAAGATACATGTAATGAAAAGACAAGGTGTTGAAAACGTATAATATAATCTAACAAGGCTGCCCATTTCTCTGGGAATACGAGATTTTAAATCAACCCCTGCTTCAACTAAGAATGCGTGATGCGTGACGGAACGGCCGGTGACGCCCGATCAGTAGTGGTCAGTACCGCAGTAGAATTCAAAGCAAGGCTTGAGAGATTTCCCGTAAAGCAAGTCTCATGTAGTTCTCCAAGCGTTAAAACTCAATAAATCTAATCAAGAGATGTCAAAAAGTTCGCTGAGAAACTCAAAACCGCATTTTAGTCAACGGATGAGATTCGTCATTTCCACACAAAGTGTTGAAATTTCCGCTACTTTGTCGAATTTTTTGCGTATCAAAATTATGAGTGCCCACAACTTTTAATACAGATAATTGTAGCTTAGGCTTAGTACATTACGGTGAAAACAGTCATCATTCATGAAGAGGTCCCACTTTTGAAAAAAATCTGTTTGTTTGGGGGCTATGTCAGCAATGATGGCAAAGACATCTTTAAGCGGATCACGTTAAGACGTCATAACTTTGCTTGCGTTTAAGATAAGCAGATAGTTTTTAGTTGTGTGGAAAGAAGAAAGAATTATGCAGTAATTCTGAAAGAATTAGGTTGTTTTATTGAATGTGCGAAGTTTGAGCAAGCATAGCGTAACCCCCAATTTTTGGGGTTTCAATTTCCGGTTTTTGTGGTTTTCGGGGTGCCTACAAAAAAAAATTCCTCAAAAAATTAAAAAAGCGAATCTATCGAAATAAAGGGCATTTTCGTTCACTGCATACGTTGTTTGACTTGTGTAGAAAAAATGGAGGCGATCTATTTTCCGCGAAAATTTGAGTGGTCGGGTTCTTACACGGACACGCTCTTAAGCATTACATATCAAAGCTAATTTAAAAAGATGCGTCTTAAGTACAGATTTAAAACGTTCAAAATTGTCCACAAGGCAGATATGTACGGGGCAGACCTGTTCCAATAATGTAGGGCCCGCCGATGAAAAAAGCGCGATCCCCTAAAGTCTTTTTCAGTTTTACACTCGGATAATTTAAGGTAAGACCGCTAGCTGAACGAAGAGTATAGCGCGTCTGCTACCTTACTTTACAGCTAGTCTTTAATTGTACTGATTCCAATAACTCATTGCCACAGTGCATGCCTCTCTGAACAGTAAATTCTGAAGAGCATTTATATCTCAGCATAAACGTAATTGTCAAGCCATGTGCATCACTACTGACTGAGGCCATGTCACGGCCATAGGATGTAGAATGTAGTTACCACCTGATTGCATATACTTGCCAGTGTTTGTGAGGTATACAGGAGCTATTTGACTCTCATATCCCTTGGGTTTAGGGGCTGAGGAAGGCCAGGTTCGAAAAAATATTATGCTCAATCTTTAGATGCACATAGTTCCTTGACTAGTTGTATTTCCTACTACCATTCCCTAAAGGGAGGTGGCCTCATGGTTAGTGTGTTTGTCTCTGGATCTAGCAGTCTGGGACATTCTACAAGAAACTTAACTCTCACAGGGGCTCTCTCCATCCCGTTGTATGAATGGGTAACTGCAAATTTAATGCTGGGGGGTAACCCTACATGGACTTAGCATCACCAATCCATCTACATGCTTCATGATGAAACAGAAACTGGGATAGAGTTTTTGGTTTTACCAGTGTACCACTCACTATTACATGTATATCTTCCCTTTTTATTTTTTTCTCTACATTTACATAGGTTTCTGCTCCAGATAACAGACCACTGAAAAGCTAAAATTATGCCATATACCTCATCTTTGATCTTTTCCTTATAGACATTGATTACTGTGATAGAGACAATTCCAAACAGGATCAAACATAATGATACAATGTAGCCTACCCAATCTCGTACATAGCAAGTAGAATTCCTGCCTGAAAAAAAAACATAATATCAAAAAAACCCTGTAAATTTCACGGCAAGATACATTACTAAGGCTGCCTTGGCATGTCTAACACTCAACAGACAATAAATTTCATTAGTGCCAAAACAAATTTTCTGGTAAAACACTTTTAGTAAACAATAGTGTTGTAGTTTATCAGTTCAGAAATATCACATACATGATTGTACATGATTTTTGGTAACAGCACTAGAGCACATCTGACACCAAAACTAGATACTAATTAACAGTTTTGCAATGAAATATTTTAGTCTAACTAGTGACCACAAATTGAAACTTTCATAGATACTTTAAAAAGGTCATCATTAAAAGGTTTTTTTTTTCCAAAAGCAAAAAGCAAAACCAAGCTGTGAATCAATGCAATATTTCAATTATCACAATCCACTGATTTTATCTGTCTCTTGGAGGTACAAACTACTAACAATAACTTGTCTCAGGTATGTTTAGGATACCCTGATGAAAAAATGTTTTAAAGATTCTTCAGTGTCTACATGACAATCTTATTGGGGATCGTAATTCACTTACTGGTATATATACAGAACTAGGATTTTTACATTATTACACAATTTTCAGCCAAGCTGATCCTTACAGTCTTTCCCATAAAACCATGAACACCAGAGAAAATTTCTGGAATGTTTATTGTTTTGTGACCAATCAGAAGTGAGATGAAACCACAAAAGATAACTGCCACAACTTGATTCGAAACAACGAGCTGGCTTTTTCTTCTAACGAACTGGCTTTTCTTCCATGACTACTTTCAAAAACCAAAGTATCGAATTTGGAATAGACCTAGAAGCGAGTGTAAATTGTCAAAATTTACAATGGTACAATTTTGTGGATGAAGGCTTCTCAGCTACAAAAAAATACAGATCGAAAATCACCAATCACAGCCAACTAGCATGACCCTTTGAACTGCACGTGAAGCACACCGGTCAGCCCTGCTTCTGATTGGTTTGTTTTTTTCTCTCAGACGCGCTATCTAGCCTTTTCTGATCCTATCTACTAGATTTCAACATCGCTTTCCCATAATATGTCACTAAACATATCATTCATATCTATTCTTTGCAAATAAATGAGCTGAAATACAAAAAGAACAATTTCATTATTTGAAAACGGTAAAATTGAAAATGTGTCGTGAAAGAAAAAGCCTGCTTGTTGTTTCGAATCAAGTCACGACTAATCCATGCTGCGGTTTGGCAATTATCTTCTGCGGTTTCATCTTGCTTCTGATTGGTCGCGAAACAATAAACATTCCAGAAATTTCTCTGGTGTTCACAGTTTTACGGGAAAGACTGTAAGGATCTTCAAGCCCTATAAGGATCTTCTAAGAGTTTGCTCAAAGATCTCACTAGTACTCTGAAGATGTTAAAGGATCCCTGAAAATCTCTTACAATGTCTTTTAATTTAAGAATCTTTTCAGGATCTTTTGCAGATCTTTATTAATATGGCCTTGAAAGATCCTGTACATGTAGGTATTTGTTAATAAGGAGCTGCCAATATATTCACTTATTTCACTATTCTCACTTTAACATCAACTGGACAGTAAGGTCATGCCCCACCTTCTGCCTCCTTAACATTCAATTAGAATTTGCTACCAAGAGTCACAATATTCAGGGCCTGGTTGTTCAAAACCCCGATTAGCGCTAATCCCTGATAATTAAGTATGCTACTCTGCGATTAAAATTTAATCTGCGATTAGATTGCCTTGCTCATTAAGCCCGATAACGCTAACCTGACTCTAATCAGCGGGTTAAATTTAATACACCTCCGACAGAAGATTAAATTGCTAATCGGCCGATCAGTATTGAAGTAAAATGGCTGACTTGTGTTTGGCCTTACTTGCGTGAGACAAGAATGGGCATGATTTATCGCTATAATGATAGAGTACTTTAAATTTACAGCAATCAAAAGCTTCGCACTCGCTACAGATTTGGCAATCGAATACAATACAAACCTCATAGGGGTGGATCTACTGAGGAAAACGAATTGTTCTTATGCTCTGAAACCAATCGACCAAGTGCTGATAGCATTACAATTTTATGCTAGTGTGGCTTATTGCAAGTTGTTGGTGATACAACACAGACACCATATTGGAGACAATCACAGTGTTTACTAATGGGAAATTGCATTATGGGATATTAATTGTCGATTAGCAAGATGATATAAGTGGTTTTTACACCAGGCACTAACCGTTAATCAGCGATTAACTAATCTGCCCTCTAATCGGGCTTTGAAGAACGTTCTCAATTCCTCTGATTAGCTAATCTGGTGTTAGTGGTTTTAATCGACGATTAGGCTTAATCGGAGTTTTGAACAACTGGGCCCTAGTTGCTACAATTTACTAAAGTATGCAACTGACCCAATTACATGAGGATATCAACAGAACACAGAGAAAACTTATTTTTTGGTTGGGGTGTCTGGAAAGTCTGGATAGCAAAATAAAGGTAACAAGACGATCTAAGATCGTAAGTCGGGCTACAGGAAGATATGCTGCTACTAGTTTTGACCAGTTACTTGTTTGTCTAAGGTCCTCGTTTGTGGGCGTGGCGTAATTTTTTTTGTCCCCTAAGGCTATTTCCCGTTTCCACCGTTTAGCGTCGTTCGGCCAACCCAGGTTTTCGCGTTTTCCAAAAAAAAGTTATGAAGAAGGTTATTACACATAATTTCAAAACATTGTCAGTTTACTCTGCAATACAGTCAATGTTTTGTCATCTTTTTTTTCACTGTTCACGTTTGAGTTTAACCACGTCTTGTCATTTCCAGGCTACGCATGTTATTTTGCTGAGGTAAATAAACTAGACAGGCCAAACACGACTCCTACGGTTCGTGCCATTTGTAAGCTAGGTTTGCCGTTTATACTTCGGTCGTTCGACCGTTTTGTCGCTTCACTCTTGTTTATGAAGGGCGTTTCGTATTGTGTTATTAGGAGAAAGCTAGAGCCGTTAGATCGTGCTAAGGCAAATTTTAAGAGGTCATAGGTCTGCATGATTTCCGCTTTTATCTGCGTGTTGCTTCGTTGAGTTTGACACCTCTATAATTTGCCATGCGCTATATTGCAGGATTTGCTTTTAAGAGACAAAATATAACATTTAGTGTGAACGTGTTGCTTACTCGCATTCTATATTGTGACGCCGGACCCGGCTATGATAAGAACTGTTTGCAAGTACAGTAGGTAGATTCTTATCACGGATATCATATTTGTCCTCCTACATTTTCCTTCGGAGACTCCGTAGCTTTACTTCGAGAAAGCTATAGACTTGTCTAGAGAAATTCTAATGTTTCTTGCAGCTATCAAATCGAGCTTATGTTACTGGAGCTCGATTTATACTCATTACGCGCAAGTCTGTTGACTGTGTTGCGTGTTGTATATGCCTGTAGACCAATTTCTTTATTTTTTTGTTTTTATGTGAAAGCTTTCCTAGTTTTTTTACAGGTATTCTGCTGGGCTCACGGTACATGGTACATGGTACTCAGGACTGTTAATATTACAGTGATAAACAAACATCATGTAACGAGACCTGAATTTTATTACCTTTGCGACATCAATTTGTTGTACACACAACGCTGATTCGTCACACTTTTGTTGTATACATAGGGTATCCATACATAGCGCTGCCTTGTCCAATACAACATGATCACATTCATTTGCCACCCCGTCATTTGATACGAAACAAACATGCCTGCACAACATGCGAATATAATATACGCAAAAAAGCGACAAAACTAATGAAACAAAGAGGAAAATAGCAGCGGATAATGTACTCAGTTTGAGCAAAAACATAGCGAATGTAAGCTTAGTAATCAAGATAGACGTTACATGACTAGACCTAAGCTTATGACAATTAAGCTTACGTATATCCTCACTCTGATGAAAGCCACTTTCGCAGTCCAACATGGCATCTTTGTTGTCGTTTCCTAGAGTTTGAATACGGCGCACCTTGCCTTTATCAGTAAATGTTCTTCTGTCGTCTGTAGCAACATTCTGTCCACATTTTCTGTTCACTGAGAACTCATTTGATTTCTGGCATGATTCTGGTATAAGACCTTCACTAAATCTGCTAAATCATTTGATTTTTTTTGCTATTTTGAGTTCGCGGAACGACCCCTTTCGAAATATATGCTCATTTTTTACACACGCCATCTTCTTGAGTGGATCTACCGCGAGCGGTGTGTGGGTCTGTATGTTTGAGCGTAGAAAAGATTACACCATTTGTTCAGATATTCGACGTGTCCGCAATCGACTTCGACATCGTGGAAAGAAGGTTGAGCCTTCATGACGGGTCTGCGGTATTCCCCATTGCATGTGACTGAGTTTTGTGTAGAAATGCAGCGTAAATTTAAAGTCGGCCTCGCCCGACTAATAAATTCACTGAAATGCTCTTGCTTATTTGGATCTAAAGTGCCCATATCGTCAAAATTTTTATTTTCCCATGTGATCCTATATTCCATGCAATGAACTTTGGTGAAAAAAATTTTCGATTTGGATGAAAAGCAATTTTCCTATGAAGTTTTAAAAACCTGAAAATCCTATTTTATTGCGGTCTACCCGTGCCGCTGATCACATCATCAACATGCTCAGATTTGTGACCTAGATTAAGGAACACGTTACTTCAGGCTTGACTTATCTCGCTTGTTTTACCTCTGTAAATTATACTTCGCAGTCTATGCAAAATGCTCCTTTCCAGCATTTGGTATGAACTACTAAGTTTAATTTACAGAGGTAAAACAAGCGAAATAAGTCAGCCTGAAGCCATAGACCCTTTGCATAAATGGCGCCTAAATTTGAATAACAATACTTGATACATCCTTCGCCTCACATTCATGTGAAATTTCCTTTGTCTTGAAACATGAATGTGAGGCTAAGGATATACCAAGTATTGTTATTCAAATTAAGCCGCCATTTATGCAAAGGGTCTATGTGTTCCTTAATCTACGTCACAACTCATTTCAAACCTGGGGAAGACTGGTGCAAATGGTGGACCAAAATGGCGGCAAATTTGAACGTTTTTAAAATTTCTAAAAAAGATTGCATTTTATCTAAATCGCATTTTTCTTTCGCAGAAGTTCATTGGGTGATATATAGAATCAGATAAAAAAATTAAAAATTTGATGATATGGGCACTTTAACAGCTTAGATGTTTTTGTTTGTGTATTAACAGGTTATCAGAGCAGCTTGTTTGTGTCTTTTCAGTTGATAAACTAATCACAGACCACTTGCCTTACATTTCAAACCCTTTTTAACCTGCATGCCAGCCCATGGCATTCCACTTACCACTTACTCCATGTATTTCTTACTCTTTCTTTACTTTTAGTCTTAACTCAACCTTGTTGCAGTCACACAAGTAAGAGAAACTTCCTTCTTTTGTTGTGTTAAGCAGGTAACAAATGAAAATGACAACAGCTCTTAAAAAGCAAGGCTAGGCTTTTCACCAGGAAAGTAGTTATAGGTTAGATAGGGTTTTTCTGGGGTGAGCAGGGATATGGGCGGCCGTCACCACCAAAAATACAAGATTGTTAAACGGCACAGACCAAACATAAATGGTTTAGTGATGGTTTGCGAAATGGAATAAATGATTGAGAAATGATACTGTCTAAATACAAAGAGTTAGGTGTTCCTGTGTTAAACGGTCTACTGAAACAGTAAACGATTTAGACAATTTATAAATGGTTCAGTCACCGATATCAAAATGGAGCAAACTAATAAGAATCAGTTTATTTAAGGACGTTCGCGCCCATTGCTACTGCGCATCTCTAGTGCGCACGTTATTCATTGGTCACGCGTGTGCCACGTCATTTTCAAGCGCGCGCACGGAGTCGAAAATTCAACAAAATATAGGGCTGATAACCTTTGCGTTAACTTTGTGTGCGAATATTTTTGTTGGATGCTCGGTGACCCCCACTTTTTTTTCGGCAGATCACTTCCTTTTCTGATTCTTTCC
>JAHPZR010004316.1:67500-90509 GCA_019787425.1 Platygyra sinensis
TCTATTACAAAATAAAACTAAACAACGCAAATCTACACATGAAAGCCAAAAGGGGGAACCAAATGTGACAGGCGTTGACAGGCGTTTGATTGGAAAGGAGGAAGTAGTACCCAGTTTCCCTACGCATCTCCCACTAGAGAACCCCTCTGGAGTTGTAGACAGACACTGGACAGCATTCGAAGGAAATTTTGGCGATGTTTGACACTCCAAAATCTGCACGTTCCGTAAAATTAAATCTATGGAAAACATTTAACAACTCTTAAGCAGCTCGTTTTCTAAACACCAACTAGCAGAGCTCCCAAGTTGATTTGTTGGCAAAGAGTGAGATCTGCAACGGCTCAGCCGTTTTGTGAGTCACTCCACTAGGGGGGTCTGGGGGCATGCTCCACAAGAAAATTTTGAAATATGGAAGTAGCTAAGACGTGTTGTCCTTCATTCTGAGCAGAAATGTCATGCTTTAAAAGTAAGTACCGGTATTTAGATCCCAGAATTTTCTTTTCGATGGCTCTGCACAAGAAAAAAGCGAGTACAAGCGAGTACAACACCTGACAAGCGAGTACAAACCATAGTACAATTAACCAAACAATGACTAAAAATTATATCATAAAACATAATTTATTATGAAGGAACTTCACTAAAGGAGCAAGGAATCTCAAATGCGTGAGAAATAATAGTTTCCGCGTGAGAGCGTAAGATTGAATTTGTTTGCGTGAGACTTGAGAGCTCTGAACTAGGTAAGTGTTTCATTATTTCAGGAGGCCAATGGCCACTGCACTGGTATCGCAGGCTTGACTTTCAAAACTTCCTTAAAAAGTTGGTTATATAACTGCGATCAATCATGTCTTCATATTGTGCAGTTCAATAAAATATATCCATACATCTCCCAGGGAAGGTATTGGAATTTCCTGGGGTTTCTGTAAGACCATGAAGCTGGTAGAATATCCAGAGGGGTGAGGGAGGGTGGACGGTGTTTCCTAGTAAAAATCCCTTCCGTGCAGTAGGTATGGACATTTTTCAAAACTACACATTTGGGTTTTCGTCATTTTGGAGCAATCGTCATAAGGTCACTCGAGTCTTTTTCAACTGCTACAACTGCTGCTTTAGTTCCTCATATAAGCGTAAGTGAGGGATCTCAGATCAAATATCCACAAGGTCAGCTAGATGATCTGACAAATCAAAAGAATGTTGAAAAATCATGATTTGATATGGTGGGAACAGTGCTGGGAAGGGACCTGTTGAAATTCCTTTTTGACACCCTGCCTTAGAAACTTATCTGGAGCTCTGTGCTTTTTTTAATAGTAGTGTCAGCAACAGGAGGGACTGTGGTGATGATGATGAGGATGAAAGCCAAGCTGGTAGTTTATAAAAAGGGTGCTAACAAGGTGGAAAAGTTTTATTTGTACGATGAATATGGCCAAGAGAAGATTTTATTGATAACATTTATTGATCAAATTTGAGGGACTGATGTACAGTTTTGAACAGTAACAACTTGAAGTAACAACTTGAGCGCTTTCTATCTGGGATGGAATGAATGAGAAGTTTTAATTCTCACCAGTTTATAATGTTAGAATGTTCTGTCTCGTAATATCTCATATAGTTTGTGAATGACTACATATTTAGAATAATAATAGTCTATTGACAATTCTATAATTACATCTATAGATCTGATTTCCTCTTAATTTACATATATTGAGCACCATAAACAAGCTAAAACTTTAGCAGCAAGATGTGCAAAACTTATTTCTACCACCCATGGCTAAAATTGATAAGACTGGGAACAAGCCACCAACTTTGCTCATTGTAGCGATGGCTTTAAGCTAAAATTAAATCTGAAAAGCTGTCAAAAGCATACACAACTGTATATTTTGTAACAGCAGAAAACAAAATGTGCTTACAAAGCAGTTAGATTGTAACTTTTGATAACTAACCGTATTCAGCTATAATTTACGACAGGAACAATTCTTAGTAATGTACATGTAAATGAAGACAGAACATGTCAATTATAGTAAGCCTGGTTTTCATCAGCAGGAAGATTGCACCAATCAATAGGTTTCTTGCCAGCTTTCTTTAAATACTCATTGGCTTGTGAAAAGTGCTTGCAGCCCAGGAAGCCACGGTGGGCAGACAAAGGTGAAGGATGGACAGCCTTCAGCACACAGTGCTTCTTCTACAGAAGATAACAAAATAGGTATACCTTAACCCTTTAATGCCCAAGAGTGACTTACAGATTTTACTCTGTCTAACGCCAGACGATTTTACTCGTCAAAGGGAGACCCCTTGGGCACTAAAGGGTTAACAAGCTATCTCCTTTAACCCTTTAATGCCCAAGAGTGACTTATAGATTTTACTCTGTCTAACGCCAGACGATTTTACTCGTCAAAGGGAGACCCCTTGGGCACTAAAGGGTTAAACATCAAATAAAATTTAATATAATTTAATCTATTACTAACTACTTAATAACAGAGAGTCAGGTCATTACGGGAAAATCTCAAACTAAGGCCTTGCCGTATTGACCAAGTGATAGCGAGGTCAATAGGGTAGGCTGAGGTTATTAAGTTGTTTATTAGATGGCACCAACAACAAAAATAAAGATGGTTTTTTAATTACTCTTTGCTTTGTTTTTGTAAGCTGTATTCAGGGCATTACCCCTACAATTCAGTGACAATTAGCCAATCAGAGCATGCGTTATATCGCCTACAAACACAAGCCATTATAGTAAAGTTAAATTATCACATACATGTAGCTCTGCATCATGATACCAAACTGTAATGTGAGATTTGCCGAACAAACTTGACACTAGACTAGTGACAGTAGATGTTATTTGAACTTTATACAACTAAAAACAGCTAGCATATGAGGCTAAATGTAGATACAAAGTGGAGTTCAAAACATTACTGTATGCCTGTAACAACACTACAATGTATTTGTACAAGTTTCATAAAATTTCTGGCACAAAGTTATGATAAAAATGTTGCATGATTATGAAAACGACATTTATTTGGAACATCTTAAAATATTTAAGATAAAAGATTAAACATCCTAATAAACTTAGAGTACCTTGTCAATGAAACTTCCTTTCTTCTGAGCATATGATCCCCAAAGTAAGAATACCACACCACTGAGATTGGTGTTAATCCACCTTATAACAGCATCAGTAAATTTTTCCCATCCCTGAAGAAAAAGCTATCAGTTATTATTAACCTAATGATTACCAGTAAGCTTCAGGCTAACCCCATGTATTTTTCAAGTTCTGCTGGCCAGTTGTTATATTGTTTATTATAGAATAAGATCATTGTGGGATGGATATGAGAATGCATGGACACCAGTTTAAAATAGGACAACAAGCTGACCACATAAAGAAGGCAAGTGTGAGAATTGATAACCTTGTTGAAAACCAAGTTTTGGTTTATTACAGTGGAAAGGAAGAAAAGATTGTCAATATTTTGGCTCAATTGCGGGATCAAAGTCATGTGGTTCGATCAAAACTGTCAGATGACACTGGAATTTAAGCTAGTGTTAAGGGTGGTGAGGGTGACAAAGGTGGTGAGGGTGGCAAGGTTGACAAGGGTGGTGAGGGTGACAAGGGCGGCGAGGGTGGTGAGTGGCAAGGTTGACAAGGGTGGTGATGGTGGCAAGGGCAGTGAGGGTGTTGAGGGTTGAGAGGTTGACAAGGGCAGTGAGGGTGAAGAGGTTGACAAGGGTGGTGAGGGTGGCAAGGGCAGTGAGGGTGATGCTAAGTACAGCATGTATTGTAACCTTATCTTTGTGTGAATTTGCTTGTGAAGCCACTACTGTAAGGCAAGCATTTAACAGCAATACACCTGCAAATAAAGGAGAAATTGCTTGTCAAATAAAATCATAAGGTAGTTCACCACTCTTTTTAAGACTTTTCTCTGTAAAATGTTCTGTGGCGGCAACAACCTTATAATTAACTTAGCTCACCTTGTTTTGCCCAACCCATGAGATATCCATGTTTAGGTGCTTGGAAACCATCAATGTCACTTGTTAGTTCCTTGTAGATATTCACCAAACTAATCAAAATAATACACAAAACTAAGAACAAGAATCTCCTGTATTTCTTCACTGCATCTAATTAAAAGTCAGGGGGCAGTGTTCTCCCTTATGGGCTATATCTGTAAGTACAGCACCAAAGGCTATGGTTTTTTGTCTCTCTGGTATTGAATTAGTCACTGTAGTCTTGAATTGGATATTTTTAAAAAGAAGCGACTTTTTTAACAAAAGCCCTGTACAAAGCCTTTAATGTCAGTCAATACTAGGGAACTAATTATAAGGCAGGTCTGAAACACTGTATTGATAGTAGGGGTTGGGTAGGGTAACAAATTTTTAGTAAGTTCATAAATAGGGTAGGGCAAATCACACTTTAGAGTTTGGTCTTAAATGGGATAAGAGTTTTGAGAAGCGGCCTGCACCCCTCTTCTCAATTTTTCTGGGAGTACACACCTGTTTACGAGCAAGTGAGCGATTCTGCAATTAATAACTGCTCAAAAATTATGTCTGTTCCGACATTCTGAACAGTATTGTGCAGTGCTGTCATTAAGTTTTAATCCACCTGTAGCCTTGATCTTCACACCTGTAGCAAACTTGTCACTTTATGGATGAATTGACCAACTACAGGTCAGTTTACCCATAACATCAAGGGTTCATCAAACATACTCAGCCATAACAGGTGGAACTTACAGGTTATGGCCCTTATTGACAGCGCTGCCGTGGACTTGTTAAATAGAAATTTAAAATGTGGTGATAGATTAATTCTACTTAAGAAATAGAAAACATGCACCGTGTTTCTACTGAGTTATAGAAACACTAGTTGAAGTTTGGGAGAACGAGAAACACTGTGGGAACACCAGCCACAGCTGAGTGTTTCCAGAGCTTTTCGAGTTCTCCCAAACTTTCACGGGTGTTTCTATAACTCGACAGAAACACGAAGTACATTTTTTCTATTTCTTGTAGAAAACACTGCACCGAGAAAAAGAAAAACAACTTGTTAACTTTGATTATCAAAATGTTAATTCTCTTTGCTCGGGCCATCACTACGTCAACAGCGTGCGCTAGTTCTGTTTCTCCATCAAGTTATACAAACACAATGATTAACCAATCAATGCACATGCTTTCTTAGGACTGTTTTCTAATGTAACATGTTACCTACATCATTTTTCACTCACCTTGGTGGTATGGAAACACCAGGAGGCACACTGAAACAAAGTCCTGATTAAATAAAACCACCAAAAACAAAATTGATTTTATTTTTTGTATAAAATTAACAAAAAATATTCATTCATTTATGTTTACTTAGTAGTTTGCATGTCACTGGGGTCTCGCCCAACACCATGGCTGTTGCTGCACTGTTATTAAGCCACACCCACAGCCTACTGCGATTCCCCTCGTATACGCATACCTCTGTATCCCATGTAAATAATCTTGTGTTTGTTTGGGGCCTTTTGTCTTGTTCAGTATTAAGACATTAAACCTGGAGTTTGTCTCAATTTACTGGTATATTTAGAGCGTTCATGTGCAAGTTGCCCTCTCCTGTAGATGGTGATCAGTTCAACATATCGTGGAAACATACCATGCGCCTGCCTAGGTCCGTGATAAGGATCTTGACCAATTATGACAACTTTAATCTGAAATTTCAAGAAAATGGGTGGACCTGTCACAATAAGCCTGTTATTATACTTGACCTCTCCCCTCTACTCTATTTTTAGTCAAGTACAAAATAATTTAAATCTCAAATGACCTATTACAGTACCTCATTAATTTCACACTGGAGAGTCCAAGTGAACACATCCTTTTCTGTATTGAATGAATTTTAAAAAGTCAATAACATGAGCATTGAATTAAAACCAACTTTATGTCTCAATTGCCTTAGTTGACCAAACCTTGTTTAGCACAGTCCACATGGCTGTCTAATAGGAATTATGATTTACATGTCATTTTTCAGAATCCCTCCCAAGCAAGCTCACCATTTTACCATTTTTGAAACAAAACCATCAATGTATGAGTTAAGGACGTTCGCGCCCATTGCTACTGCGCATCTCTAGTGCGCACGCTATTCATTGGTCACGAGCGTGCCACGTCATTTTCAAGCGCGCGCACGGAGCCGAAAACTCACCAAAATATAGAGCTGATGACCTTTACGTTAACTTTGTGTGCGAATATTTTTGTTGGATGCTCGGTGACCCCCAATTTTTTTTCGGCAGATCACTTCCTTTTCTGATTCTTTCCATTATACTAAAAAACAAAAAAAATCTGTACGTGGGAAGTTTTAATTATTTCTCATATACTATTCAAATAGGGTCGAATTGGTACGTGGATACAGGTGTGCGTAAGTTAAAAGTTGTATTTTTTAAGGCTAATTTTAGCTGATTTAATGACATATGTAGCAAAGATCAATCAAATAGGCCTATATATGCTGTGTTAAACACACATAACTTAGATATGATTCTTCAAATTAACTTTATGCCGATAGTAATGAATCTGGGCAAAATCGCCTCGAATGACTGGAAATCCTAGAAATGCAATGGTCTGTGATACGCCTTATCTTCAAAACGAGTTCGGTGACCCCCGATTTTTTTCACGTTTTTAATCTAAACTTATCATTTTCTACCTGCTGACAAAGTTTTAAAAAAATCTGTGCGTGGGAAGTTTTTGGGCGCGAACGTCCTTAAATAACATTCTATAATGAGACACTGGCTTGCACTATCACGTTTGATGATGGAATTTGAACTTCAACCTTTTGCAAACTGGCAGCCAAATGAATACATTGATAATAATTACAGTTTAACACAATACATGTGTCATATTAATCATGAGAATCTTGAGAAAAATTATATTTTTATACTTTTTCTAGAACAAGGAACCACCTGCCACCCCTGAGGGAACTCTGTAAATGGTTGGGTGGGGGTGTGCCTCTGTGACACTGAGAACCTTACCCTAATAGTTAAGACCATGGTCAGCTTGATTTTGCACCCTACTCTAGACTAGGCACTAAAACCCTTACCTTATCCCCGATATTAGCTACTTTCCATGCAGAAACTTTACTACTATCATAGTCCAACATGAGCTATTTAAACCAATATCTCATATAGGCATTTTTGAGTTTCAGTTTTTGTTATAGGACCCCAGGTAAAGAACCCTGTTCTAGCCTAAATTATTTATATACTTTCCACTTTCCCAGTGAGTCATACCCCATTCTAGTCCAAAACGGTCTGATACTATACCCAAAACTGCCTGAAAACCATACCCTTCACAGCTTATATATGTGAGTACCCCTCCCCCCATGCCCCCCTCCCCGCTTGGGCTGACAATCGATTACTTCGTCCTCTCAGTGCAAAGATTTACTATTGTATTAATTAGACGCATTGATGCATTCTTGCAGGAATTACTACTAGTATGTCTGTAAAGAGCGAGAGCGCCCCGTCGTGAACAGGGATTAAGGCCATGCTCCTCACAATGTATACATTACGTACCCCATGGGATATCTGACTGTGTAGCGATTGTTTATGGCTTACCTGGAGGATAAACCGTTCTGCGGGATCTTTCCTCCTTAACAAAATTGCTAAGCTAACAAAAGAAACAATCAGTGAACGTGGTGATCCTGTTTATAACCTTTTAGTAACTTAAGATGTGTTTAGTTGAAGTTAATTAAAGTTGAACTTGTGATCAAACTGTACGTCCAGTGTACACTCTCAGTGGGTACGTACTTTCACAAAATATTCCTTGGTAAATTCTGCCCCTAAAGCTTTTTTCCAGGAAGCTCCGAAGAACTGGGGACTTCTGTTGGCAGCTAATTTCTTTTGTGCTTCTTCTCGATTGGCCTCCATTCGTGCTCTTTGCTCAGGTGAAAGACTCGACATCGGTCGCTTGGAGCTCGAGTTTGCACTTGGCGAAGTTTCATCTGTCTTCGAGGACTTGTTTTGGGGCGAACCATTGGTGGTTACACCAGCATCATCTGCAGTTCTTTTAGTGCCTACAGTGTTAAAAAAGCTGGAAATCGTCTTCTGTGTGGGCATTTTTCAGATTTTTCAGCCGAATTAGTGCTGCCAAATCGAACCACTGTACTGATCAAAGAAATCAATGACTCGTGAAGGACCAAGTATATTTTGGGACATTTTTCCCGCCATTTGTGAACCAATAAAAATGTACATGCGTGAGAAGTCTGGAACAGAGAGAAGAGCAGTAGTCCGCCATATTGGATTTTGCGGCCTGGGCTTTTGACATGTTCCAGATTAAAAGTGCGAGAGCGCCGTTATTTCAGACGTTTTCAAAGATATCTAGACCAGCCTCTTTACAGGTTTGTTTTCGCAGTTACTCAGCGTAATTTTCCTGACCATGAGATAACAGAGGAATGTGCAAATTTGATTTGTCCACAATGTTTTATTTTCTATATAGAGCATCATTATTCCTGTCGTATTGATTAATCTTACTTCTATTTAGGGCCGAATATCTTCGACAAGCAAATCCTTTCAATCAGAATTGAGAAGATGTAAATCAACAACGACAGGTCCCTCTAAGTAAGTTCAATGAAGTACTTGAAAAATAATATAACCAATGTTGCTGCAGTATGAAGCTCATCTGCGCTCCAAATTTTAGTTTAGGTTAACTGATACATCAGTTGAGGTCACTCCACTGAAATAGAACCTGCATTGAGATTTTTGTCAAACTTTGCCTACTTACTGTTTATATTATAGCAATGTAAATTTTGAAATAAAAATGAGGGGTCCCCATGTACGTTTAGGAGCAACAGCACCTTGTTTATACCTCATAAATCCTTATAATAGCAACATGATCATAGTCATGATTGCTTGCTAAATTCACGATTCAGACGGTTGTTTTTCGTTCTACTCTGAGAATTGGTTAATAGTTATCACTCAAAAAAAAAAACAGAAAAAAAATGATAGGTCACCATACTCGTTTCTGAGAAAATGATGATTTACCTCTATGGCAAGGTCCAACTGTAAAGAAAAAGCTGCCACTTTTTAATGACGCACTGATCATGCATGAAATTATGTGCAGTAGAATACCAGGGAATGCGCTTGTTCCAATAGTGTCCGTCGCCTCCCCTGACAAGGAGCGAGAAGAGGAGGGGCAATAGTGAGGAGTGGATCAGGCATATTGTAATAATATTAGGCATGGGTCGCACTTGGCAAATCTTTGCCAGAATTTGGTTACTTTGTGGTGGAAATCTGTCATCGCTGGCCTTTGCCTAGTGTGACCCCAGGTTTTTCCCTTAAGCAAAAACTTTGCGAATCGGCAAAACATCAAAGACACCGTAGTGCTTGGGTGGGGCACGCAGGCAGATTTCCGAAAAGTCGAGGCAAACAATGGAAATCGCAGCAGCAACTGTCAACGCTTGTCAGCATAACATGAAAAAGGATATGCGCAGGAAGTTCAATTCTAGTTTGCAGTCTTTCATCATGGACGGATGTGGCTTTGTTTTTTTCAATGCTCACACATGAAATCCCATCACCCAGGCGATAGAGTCCTAATGCAAGAGTTTTCTTCTGGTGGCAATGGGTATCTCAAACGAGAAGGCTGCCATACTAAACGGTGTCCCAGGATGTTTAAAATGCAGTTGAATAAATTTCTTGTACCTCGAAGCTGCTGACGAAAAAAAATATCCTGGTACTGATATGTTGTAGCTGTGAGGATCAAACCGCCACTCTACCGGACTGAAAACTGACCAAGCATATTGTGATCAAGCTATTCTTCGTCAACATCGATTTATTTCTTTTGATCATGGCCGCTGTTAAAACCGTCAAACATTTGTCCGCCATTGTTCGTTAAAAAAGCGGAAGACAACAAACTGCTGTACGTTAAACTGAACGAACAAAAGAAGAATCACCATAACTATGAACGGGACGCATACTTGTTTTGGTTTAGATCGCGATCAATATCATGTCTTTGGAAAGCACATGGGTAAACAACGCGGTATCTAGTATCTTGTTACTGACGATTTTCTCCCACTAGTACGACCCTCCGTTTCTGCCTAAAAGTTTTTCATTCCATTGCGGTTTCAAATTTTTGTGGTTTTTTAGCTGGCAAAGAAGAAAACTTTTCCCAAGTGCGACCCATACCTTGGTCTTCCATGGAGTCAATCAGAAAAATCAGAGATTGCTATCGATTGATATCTGCAATCCATAACAATCTAATTCACGTAAAAGACAGCCCCTACATAACAGTTGGTCCTAGAGAAACCACGTTATTTTCATATACAATACAATACCGTATTAACATTCCCCGAGGGGGCTATTCAGTACTAATATTGCTAAATAAGTTACATAAAATTCTTTACTTTTAAATGTTAAACAGCATACAAAACCACAGTCTAACCACTCCACAACAGTCAACTTGGGAACAGATGTCTGTTATAGAGAGGTAGCTGTTATGGGTAGGTAGGGGTGTAAATATAACACCTGTTTTTTGGGGCATTCCACATTTTTTTTTCACAATAACTGGATCGCTAAATGGCAGTTGGGTGCCTGAGACATCCATCCATACATACATACATACTTTAACTGATGAGTAGGTTGTGTTAAAGGCAGCCAAAAGGCTGATGTGGACCTGCTATACTAAACATTAAGAATTACATTTATAAAAATTGCAATAATAACTCAGAAATAATGAATACAAATAATATGGTATTCACTAAGACTAACATATAAATCTAATTAGAAAACAGTCCTAAGAAAGCACGCGCACTGATCGGTTAAAAATCGTGTTTGTATAACTCGATGGAGACACAGAACTAGCGCGCGCTGTTGACGTAGTGATGGCGCGAGCAAAGAGAATTTACATTTTGATATCCAAAGTTAACAAGTTGTTTTCCTTTTTCTCGTTGTGTTGTTTTCTAAAAGAAATAGAAAACATGTACTTCGTGTTTCTATCGAGTTATACAAACACTCGTGAAGTTTGGGAGAACTCGAAAAAGCTGTGGAAACACTCGCCTGCGGCTCGTGTTCCCACAGCATTTCTCGTTCTCCCAAACTTCCACTTGTGTTTGTATAACTCGACAGAAACACAGTACATGTTTTCTATTTCTTAAAAGTAATTGAAATGATCCTTTTTGTTAGCGACAACTGTTGCCCCTTTATCAAATGAAAAATTGTCAATAATCTTAACATATTTATGTAAAATTTGTTTAAAAGAATAAAAACTTTCAGGTACTTTGACTAATCTATTTACAAAATTCCATATAACAGGACCTCTGTATCGTAGGGAGTTCCTGCCAGTCTCTGATCTAAATCTAATGATATTAAATTGGTTAGGAACACGAGAAGATCTAGAAGAAACTCTTTTAGAAAACAGTTCACATATCGATTGGGTCGTTGTTCCATAATATACTTTGTGGAAGAGAAACAGTACAGATTTTTTATAGAAGTAAGAAATGTGCAGCCAGTCGGATTTCATGAGACGTGTCATCTGCCATAGTTGAATCGAGGTTATTCACAATACGAGCTGCTCTTGCATGAATATGGTTTAGAGAGTTCAGTGCAGAAGGAGAACAATTTCCCCATACTGAAATTCCATACGTTACACTGGGGATAATTGTTTTAAAGTATATTTCCTCAAGAACCTTCTTCGGAAGGATTCTCATTCTCTTCAACGCTCCAACCTTCTGCGTAAAAGATTTCTTCACTGAGTCAATGTACACAGACCATGTCAGCTTATGAGCTTCCACAATTGACAGCTGGCTCCTAGATGAAGATCGTCCCCATGGCTGGCAAATCCTAGAAACCCAGCCACAAACCCTCAAGCCAAGCCTGAGACCTCTGGGAGAGGGGTCGTGGCCAATGAAAACCAGAGCCCTGAGAAGAAAAAACACCCAAATCCAAAGGCACCCAATGAGCAGCAAAATAGAGCATCCTAAAACTGAAACAGGCAACAGTAAACACACTTAAACACCATGCTACATGTATGCCTGAACTGGAAAAAAAAATCAGTAAAACATGTTGAAGCACCGTGGTATGCCTGAACTGAGCAAGCAAAAGTAAATACACTGAAATGCTATATTGCATCAGAGCTGAATGACTGAACAGACAACAGTAACCACCCAGAACTGCCACACTATGCCTTAACTGGCAACAGTAATCGTAATCATGCAACAAATGATTCCAATACCTGAATTGAGTGGTCAATAACTCGTACTAAAAAGCCACACAATGCATGAACTACGTTGTAAGAAATAGGCAAGGGTATAAAAACACATGCTAATTACACACCATAAGCTAAGATGCTGCCCAAAGCTGAATGCTAAAATAAAATAGCAATGAGATGCCATTGAAGATGATCTTGAGAGTTCTCTCAAAGTTGCACTTATGTTGTAGCTGACACTAACTGGCCAGGAGAAATTTATGCTCTTTCTGTGGGCAATGCACAATATTCCAAGAGGGGAATGCCCCAGAAAGACGGCTGGACAGCAGAGCAGACATCCATTTATATTCAACTACAAATATTTTTCCCTTTTCGATTCAGACTGTAGATGTCTATGTGGTAAAGCACTAGACACCAGTAAGAGTGAATGTATGAATTGTCCATTGGGATGAATGAAAAGTGGCCATTGCATGTAGGGAGGTGGTTGTTACTGAAGGTTTGACAGTACACTAGGATAAAAATTCTCCATAATTATAAAGACAAATTAATTCTGGGCCATTCATGCACCTAACTCCAAAACATTTTTTCGGTTAAATAAATAAATGCACATATTCAAAATGCACTGCACCTTTTTTACGGAAGGTGCCTACTAAATACAACGGTTTTTGCGCCAGGTTAGGACCACGCGGAAAAATCAGAACTTTGCAAGGGCTATTGGAATCCACAAAGAAAAATAGGGGTAGCCACGCATTTTTTCGAGATAATTAACCTTGAATCTCGACAAAAATGCTGACATCAGCATTTTCTTAAAAAAGAGGGAAAGGATATTTCCTCACAGGTTTCCTTAGAATTCGTCTTTACTGATACAGAAACGCAAGACATTTTAAAGTGGCACTATGACGAAAATCGCACCTTTCCTATTTAAGTAATTTTGAAACATAAAAAAGTGGACTGCATGAGAAGAAAAATGCTGTTTACTATTTTCAAATATCTCTTTTCATTCCAAAGATATTCAAGTTTCTAAAATATGCAAATTAGCCAAGTGATCACGTCATACACTCAACAAGATTTTGTTCAAATATAATGAAAAGAGATATCTCAGCCAATTTGTATCAGAAATGTTTGATTATATGCAGCAAGGTTCTCCTAAATGTGCTGCACAATATGAGCTTGACAGTTCTGTTACCATGGCAACATACTGGGTTCCCGACCTCCCCACATTAAAAGCTTTTCTGGCCACCTTTGGCGTTCCATTTTGATATTTGCTAACAGCACTTCATGTGCATAATCCAGCAAGCCTATAAATATGTTAGCTCAACTTTGTGGCCTTGTTTAACATTTCCAAGCTGAAAATTTCCAGCATATTGAAATCAAGTGGGTGGGGACTGGAAAAGAGTGAATTGCCATGGCAACAGAATTTTTTATAGCCACAGGTGCGTTTCCTGTGGAACTATTAGCCTGCAAAGTTTCAATGTTCTGCACTGCAAATTGGCCAAGATAGCTCTATTAATATACTCAATACAATATTGGGTTGAGTGTATGACATCATCAGTTATCTCATTTGCATATTTTAGCCACTTTTCAAACCTAAATATCTCCAGAACTAATGTAGATATTTGCAAATGGTAAACGGCATTTTGATTCTTTCATGGAATTCTATGCGATACACTCAAAAAAACAAGGGGTAAAAATTTGATCATAGTACCACTTTAAAAGGTCTTTAAACTATATGGCAAATGGTAACATCAAAATCAATTTTGGTACGTTTTTAACAACAAAATCGTTGCCAAAGCGCTTTTAGCATTTCTGACATCCTTCCTCTGGTTCAGCTAAAATACAGTCTAAACAACTTTTGCTCACAACCAGAAACTAATCACATGCTGAATAGGCTTGCCACTTCCATTTCGCAACATAAAATGTAGGGGTAACCACACGTTTTTTAAAGTTATTGATCTTTTTTGAAAACTTTTATGGTGCCCATTTCATTTTTTCCTGTCACCTGCCCAGTAAGTGAGACATTCACGTTTTTGCACGCGCACTACGCCATCTGCAGGTACATGTTTACAGTTGAATTTCAGTGAGATTTTTGAAAGATAACAGCTAGGTTATCAGCTGGAAGACGTTAACATTTACTGGTTAGCGACATGCTGCTGTTCCGGTGTTGCTGGTTTAATGTACAGGCTCATTAAAATTGATTTGGTTACAATGGAAAAATTTGCTTCAGTTTTAGTCGTGCACTTGGTGGCGTAGTTGATGGCGTCAATATCAACTCCAGCGCGCGCGCACTTAAATCATGGCTTGCATGATGCGCAGAAAGTGTGCGCACTAACAAAAGAAGGCACCATCCTTAAGTACATGTAAATCTTGACTTTTTTTATAGGGGTGAGGCTGTATAAATTACAAAATCTAGCCATCATCTGTTGCACAACAGAGCTAGTAAGGGGCATGGGTTTATTCCTGGTTTGACGACACAGATAGATTTGCATCGTTGTAACTAGTCTTTGTAAACATGCATGCAAAGAAGTTTGTGACATCAAAACAGGAAAAGACCCACACCTCTTACTTACTGGGTCATGCAACAGATGATGGCCAGATTTCATAACTTTTACAGCCTGTAAAAAGTTAAGATTAGGGTTAAAAGGGCAAAAACGCACAATGCATTTCAAACAAATGCAAAGATTTATTTGAGTGAAAAAATCTTTTGTTTTTAGGTGCACTTTAAAGAAGTTTGCAAATGTACCATTATTGTGGGTCACTTTTTCATACTGCTTGTCTATTCAAAGCTTGTGTTTTCTTATTCAACAATTTGATTTTGCCACAGGTCATCTAGTAAGAGCTCATCAAGTTGGAAAATAGCTGGAGGAGTGACTGTAGTCTGCAGTGGAGGTCTAATAGCTACAGCTTTGGCTTATTCCTATAACGCAGAATTCCGCAATTTTGTACACAATAATCTTCCAGGCATAGAGCCTTTTCTTGGATCCTTGGACCACTTCCTAGGCAATGGTAACAATCAACCAGTTGATAAAAAATCAATCAATGTTCAAGAAGATGCTAAAAATCTTTCATCTGCTGGTGATCCTTTGAATCTTGGTTTGACAGTACCAAAGGGTACAAAAAAGGTGAGATTATGACAACTAAGCAATTTAACCCATTGACGCCTGTGCCGCCCATGACGAACCTTGGCCTTTCTTCCGCTTCTGACGTCATCAGTTTTGACCAAAATTGGCATCATCTATACTCAACTTCTGCAGGAGGAAAAGATCTTTCCAATGATACCTAGATCAGAGTGATCGGCTTAATGGCGCCTGAAATATGCACAAAAATGCTCAAAAAGATGAGTGAAAAACTCAGAGCAAAATTTACTGCCACTACACCTAACTGCTCCACGGTAAAAATTGGCCGCTTCGATGACTCTTTCTTAGAAGTTTTTTAACTGTAAGCAAGCCCAGTAAAAGGTCAATCCCTGAAGTGAAAAGAAAAGAAAAGGAGAAAAAGGAAAGGAAAAAAAAACATCAAAAATCGAAAAGCCTAAAGATGTAGGCCACCTTCTCGTGCAAAAACTATCTCAAAATTTTGATTTCTGCACATGCACGGGCCCAAAGTTCGTAAAACACAATTTTAGTGGCAAGAAGGACTAGCTGTCGTGCTACAAATGCATTTTCGACTAGATTAAAGCTAATTTGGCCGAGATCTAGCCTCAAAACCACCAAAATGTCCAAAAAATGCATTTTTGGCAAAAAGTTCCAGGAGTCAATGGGTTAAGTAACAGTCCATGTAAGAAGGAGGCAACCACGTGGCAAGGAATGCAGAAAGGTGCTAACTTTTGCACAACATTGCTATTGTTCTATTATACTTCTGATTGGCTCAATAAGCAAAACTTACCAAAACTTCAGGTAGCTGCATATTTATTTATCTTTAATTGATCAACTATTTTCATTTCAACAAAGTCTCTTCTGAATCTAAATATCACAGTAATCCTATGTGGGGAACATTGAAAACTTGGAGGCTTTTATTGTCTTTGTTTACGACTGTTGTGATTGTTTGAAATGTTTACACACAAAGAAAACTACCTTTCAGAATAGAGTTTAAGGTGGCTCAAAGCAGTTTCCAGCACTTTCCAAGACGTAGATTATGATGGGTCATTAGTCACCACTCTTTACCAATTGATGCCACAATCATGGTATCAAAGAACTGTCCAATCACTGGTGAACACTTTGGTATTATTTTCGTTACACTATATGTTACCATAGCAACACTATGATCTGCTAAAAACACCCTTAATTTCAGCTTCAAGCGCTTATATCTCAAAAACGGCACGGTGAAATTTTTTCTTGCTATAGAATTTTAACAAGCAGGATAAGGTGAAACTTTTGGCAAAGTTTGAAAAAATTCTGTACATGGGGTTCAGAGCCACCTTCGTGCCGTTTTTGAATTATAAGCCCCTAAAGCTGCAATTTAGGGTGTTTTTAGGAGATCATACTGCTGCTATAGTAAACTATTGGGTCACAAAAATGATAACAACGCGGTCACCAATGATTGGGCAGTGTTTTGATACCATGTTTGTAGCATCAAGTGATAAAGAGTAGTTATAAGGACCCATCCAAATATAGGTGCTGAAAACTGTTTTGAGCCACCTTAAATACATTTTATTTCATAAACCTGCTTGTTATCAGTTGATTAACTCTTGGTCTGAAGACACAACCGTTTCAACGTGGGGAAAGCTTATTACTGCAGAACAATAGAAAATGGTACAGTTCTTACCTGGATCATTACTTAATCATACTCTTTCATATTAAGAGTTAGTAATGATTAGTGTAAGTATGTTTAAAGAGACAAGACATTTAGTTCTGCTTGCGAATAATGCACTTGAAAAAAATCGTCTACCATTAATTTTTTTGCATGCAAAAGACTCTAAACCTTTACTATCATGTGATCTTTGTTGCAACCTAATTTGGAAGGCAAGAATTGAATTTGCTCTTGTCTGTGTAGTGTTTTACTACAGACACACCACTTACAGGAAAGGATCAATTAGCAGAATCTCACTTTTAAGTGCAGGCTGTTAAACACACAGCCCCAGCATCCTCTGCGATGGGAAAACAAAGGCTGTTGAAGATATTTATGCCAAGTACCACTTCTGTACATGTAATCTCTTGTTACATTAAGGCATAAGCATGTACAGATTGCAGGCAAATAAAAATCGGATGCCTTCAAACGCATGTTGGGTGGTTGGAAGAGAGTCACTTAAGACTGGCATAAAGTCAATGTGATCTTTATTGTACATTTGTTCTTTCTTTTGCTAGGATGTAGATTTTCCATTAAGAAAGCCTGTTAAACCTATTGCTGAGAGTAAAAATTCAGTGGCATCAGTTTCATCAATTGATCAAACGTCCATTTCTGCCCTGGATCTTGCCATTGCCAAATCAGTAGAAAAAGAAGTACAGCAAGGAGTCAGCCATGTTGAAAGCAAACCTGGGCCTTCTAATGACATCACTGTTAAACAGCCAAAGGCCGCAGCTGGAAAGGTAGACTCTCTTTCAGCTGCTGTGTCAGCTCTTGATCAAGTGGGTGTGTCTTCTGTGGACCTTGATATTGCAGCATCTGTTGAGAAGGAAGCTGAATCAGTAGCACATCTAAAGGTGCCAGATACTTCTGAAAAAGCATCTGAGAAGGGAGTAGATACTGGACCTCATGAAACAAAAGGTACTGACACCAAGATTACAATATATAGTGTTTTGCTGCCAGTGCATACACATGTACTTAGTTTAACAACCACAATTAGTAGAATTCTACTAGTATACTAATGCAAATGCTGCAATCTTATTGGCTGAGCTACTCGTATACTATCAGCCATTAGAGCACAGTGGCTGCCAGTTGTTGACGAAATACGATGTTTTTATAGCTTTTCCCAAGTTTTGGAAGGAATTTTAGATGTAAACGGGTAATTAAATTCCTGAGAAGACTAAAAGAAGCACATTTATGGTTTCTTGACTTTAAAAACTTGAAAATATTGAAAAAGCGGGTACGTGCATAAACAACTGCAAATATGTGCAACTTTGTTTAAGGGTAAAGTTCAATAATGCGTGGGAAAGTCATTGGAAACTGTTATTTGAGTTAATTTCAGTTAGAATTATACTAAAACGCTATTCGCTCTCAATTTCTATGAGGCGATAGTTGATTTGGCCTTCGGCCTCATCAACTATCACCTCATAGAAATCTCAAGCTCATAATCTAATTGTTAAATAGAATGGGGGAAGGCTCCAAGTGTTTTTGTAAACTGGTGATTTTCATTTCTTTTAGTTTCAGTCAGACTGATTTTTTTTCTCAGGCTTTAATTTCACAGCTGCTTAAGTTGTGTATATAACTGTCAGTGATGATCATTGATGTCTACATACATTGTATCTTTCTCTGCAGTAAACAAATTTTCAGACTTGCCCTTTGTGCAAGCTCTCACTATGATGTACTAGCCTGAAAACAATTCTCATTAGACCTAGAAGACTGATTTCCTACTGACGGTACTTCTGTAAAAATGTTTCCCAAGAAACTTCAATTACCCACTGGCTAAGTGACAGACAGAATCCACTAGCCCAAAAACCTTCTCGCCCCAGGCTATCGTGCAGGGCTTTCTTTGCACACTGGGAGATTGTAGTTGAATGTGCAATGTTTAATTCACATGGTAGGAGAGCTGAAGATGTACATGTTGAATGAAAAAGGTTGCAAATTTACTAAATGGAAGTTGACTTATTTTTTTCACATTTGCAAGGGTACTCTAAACCTTTTTGAAGTACGATTGAAATATATATTTTTTGGAACCAATGCTCTATGAACTTACATTGAATTCTATGTAGATGTGGACACAAGTCTCACTGAAAAGGAAGTAGAGGCCATGGTAGATCAAACTGCCATGGCACTTATGGTGAAAGATGCCATGGAGAAATTAAAGGTAATTGGTCAAGAAGCCATTGAAGCACAGCAGAAAGCTGCAGGAGCCATAAAAGCACATGTGGAACAGTTGAAGACTGCACTTGCTCAGACAAAACAGAGTGGAAGTCTGAAAGATCTAAGTGAGGTGGTACTTGAATCTCAAAAGGTGGCCACTGACAGCATTACTGCTGCTAAAGCCGCACAGGTGATTAAATATCTGAATTATAGCCTGATTGCTGTGGAATGACTAACCCAAAATATCAGTCATCTAATGACTGAGTGATGTTTCAAGTTATTAGTAATGTAGGGAAAGTTTGTTCTTATATGTGTTTTTATTGAGTTTGTAAAACAATCTTCAAAACTTCAGAATCCTTAAAATTCCTAAGGAGCTGAAACCTTTGGCTTACAGTATTCCATAGCTTTGTGTGGCAAATCAGAATGGCATGGTACAGTATATGGATGTCTTTTTTACTCACTTGAACTACAAGTATTCATCAGTTACTTTTTGAAACATCACAACAGACATGGTTGAGTTTTGGAAGGAGTGTGACCTAGTTACCTTCGGAAAATGTGCTTATTTATTAATATAAGGGTCTTATTTAATGTCCTGGTAGCCTTATTTAAAAAATGTCTTAAAAAAACATCTTTTCTCTTGTGTCTGCCAGGTGAAAGTAAATGAAGAAGTAGAAAAACTGCATTCTATCATCAAGGAAGCTGAAGCTGCTGGTGCTAAGGAGGCAGTTACAACTGCAACAGAGGAAGCAGCTCAAGTTAGCTACAGTGTGCAGAAGGCAGCATTAGAAATGCAGCAGTCCAAAGCAGAGGCAGCAGTACTGGAGGAGCATCAGAGAGACTTACAGGAGAGCAAAAGAAGCACTTAAGACGGAGCTGCTGGGTATTATACCTGGCATACTGAAAGGAGAAGCTTTGGAGGGTGGTGAAGAAAAGGATGTTAGGTAAGGAGTCCCACATCTCAAGGGCAGGATTTAAATGAGTCTTTGGTTTCATACTATGATGCATGTGTACTCGGACAGGTGTATCTGGAAACATGTTGTAACATCAGGGTTTCATTTTGTAAACTTAATTAATGAGAATTTTCACCCTCAAGCAACAAGCAAAGGGAAGCCTCAAATTGGTTGCTTTACTTGCTGAATACTTACATGGCTTTCATCAATGCAACCTTTTGAGTATGTTTAGGAGATGGATCAGCTTAACCCTTTAAGCCCTAAGGGGTCTCCCTTTGACAAGTAAAGTCGCCTGACGTTGGACAGAGTAAAATCTATAAGTCACTCTTAGGGTGTAAAGGGTTAAGGGAGATAGTTTTTCAACCCGTTAAGGTGATTCCTCAGTATTGCACTTCGCATCCCTACTGTGCACGATTGTTGCGTCATTAGCGCACGCAAATGAGCGCGTGCACGTGCAAAACATAAGAAATTTCCCACAAGCAAGGCTTGACAGCGAAATAAAAGCTCGTTTTCTCTTAAACGAGCATGGTGACCTATTTTTTTATTACATAATAGTAGTGCCCATGTTATCGTCTTTAATCTAAAAGAATTTTAAAAAAAATTATCGGAAGGAAAAAAAGATATAGCTGAAACGGTGCACAAAACCATTACTCTAGGATGCAAATTATGACCACAAAAACATCGACTTGACGAGTGCATTTCGTCTACCTCGTTTTAAATGGTGCGACTTTTTCCACAAATTTTATATGATATTGCTCCATATGTTCCATGCTTTCTTCCTGTCAAGTTTTCTTCCCAGTATTAATTCGATAATCTGTCCTTTCAGCTACCGCAAAATGTAACGTGGACCAATGAAAAACCGGCGAGGTTAGCACGAGTACAGGCAAAAATGGGGCAAGATTGGCTCATCATGTCTCTTTTGCGAGAATGGTGACCTATCTTTTTTATTTTATTTTTCGAAACAGTGCTTTGTAGGGAACATTAAGAGAAAGTTTAAAAAAGTTCATTGGTAAATTTTATTTCTGAGGAATCACCTTAAGCCCACCTTAAGGGGTCTCCCTTTGACATGTAAAGTCGTCTGGCATTAGACAGAGTAAAATCTATAAGTCGCTCTCAGGGTGTAAAGGGTTAATGAGTCTTGAGGCATATAAACATTTGGCCCAAAAATATACTAGGGTATTTGTCTGCGGACACTACTGTATCTGTTCTGAGAAGCGAACAGTTTTACCGAGAGTGTAGCTGAGGAAAACTGTGAGCTTTGAAGAACATAATGTCCAAGGACAAATATCTGAGCATATTTTTGCCCCAAATGGAGGCTATTGTGTTTATTATCCTTCAAATCTTTTGGCAACACACCCAGTTTTGAAAATTTGGGAATAATCTCAGCTATTCCCCAGTTTTAATATTCAGTCATGTGATGTGTTAAGACCAATCCTGCATGAGCGAAAAGATTTGATTATAAGTAACTATATAGCATGCAGGGTTGAATCAGTGAAGTAAACATCTGGGATAACCATCCATGTTGAACATCGTCTTACATTTTAGTCAGTGGCAGATCCAAACCTTGAGTTAAGAGGGGCCCAGTTTTGTTTTGCTTTCCCTGCCAGCTTTTCTTTCTTCTGTGGTTTCTTCATTTTTTACCCAAAATAAGGGAGGTACCTGACCCTCTAGATCTGCCACTGTTAGTTCCGTGCTTCTTGCAATGATAAGATAAGAGATAAGTTAAGATTACTTAATTTACACAAGGTTTTTCCATCAGTTAATCATGATTACTGAACTATCTACCTATCTACCTAACTACAATAAAAATTAATAACAACAGTTCAATTAAAAAATTTAAAAAAAAACTGCTTTTCATGGAGGCCATGCCTAATAATATACTTAAAATCAAGATATTATACGAAACTGTGGCAACAGTGAAGATGCTTGACTTACATGTAGGTCTGTAGGTAAGTTCTTCCACTGAGCTCCACTGTACAAAAAAACTTCTCTTAAGATAATCAGTTCGAAATTGTGGAAGAACAAATTTGTTTTTGGTATTCCCTAAATTATAAGCACTTACATTTTCACAATATACCAGTCTTGATCTGAGATAATCAGGAGACATACCAAGTAATGTTTGTTAGATTATGACCTCAATATTTCTATGAGGTAGTAGTTGATGAGAGCAAAGGCAGAATCAACCACCACTTCACAGAAATCAAGCGTGAAAAAATCTGATCATTTTAAAAGAATTCTAGCTTAATTCCTCCAAATACTAATAACATTAGTATTTGAAACAAACTTAACTAGAATTCTACTAGAAACTTCCAAATTGTTGGTTGAACTAATGAGCATGTGTATGGAGAGACCAGTTTAGAGAAAGATAATATTTATTGGAAAGTAGTTGCATTTATCCCTCTATACTCTTAATATCCTATTATTCAAGCACGAGAGCCATACTGGGAGAATATCTGCCCAATCTTGGACTAAGCACAGCAAAGTCCGTGCAAAAAGGTCCAAGGGCTGATATTCTCCCAGTAGGGTCCTAAACAAGCTTGGTTAATAAGAGATTTGGTACAAGACTGAAAATGCTAAGAGAAAAATACCATGATCGTGGACTAGGAATTGTTAAATTAATCTGATTGGGAGCTGAATAGGCACATAGATAGTACTCATGTCAAAACAAAAAGGGAAAGAGACTTGGAAAAAAGAAAGGAATCATTTATGTTTAAAGTGCTCAAGCAAGTCAAGACGTTCTTTCTGAACACCACAGAGCACACCAATATACTCAAGTTCATTTATTTACACTTATTCAGTTACAATATAACAACAATAAAGAATAAAAAAGAAGTAAAAAACAGAGCTGATTATACATTGAGCTAAACATAACAAAGGGAAGAGTGTGTAGCAGCCAAAGGAGCAGAGCTTTCGAGTTGGCTGCTACCACAGGACAATATAAGTGGGTGGAGGTTATACAGAACTTATAAAAAAAAACTAATTATATAAAGCTCTAGCTAGATTACATTGAAG
>JAHPZR010004318.1:0-19906 GCA_019787425.1 Platygyra sinensis
GTGTCCTGTGCTTCGTGCCCAACATCGAAGTCTTCCACCTCAGCAAACTGTTGGTACCCAAAGTCCAGATCGGAATCCAGATGTACTTCAATTCACCGGACGTGTGGAGCATGAGGTATGCAGACGCCGTGGCCTTTCGGCTGAATGCCGAAGATATCAAAGTCAGACTGTATCTCTGCCAAGTGAAAGTGGATGACTCCATTTACAGAGATCTGATGATCAGCATGGACAGTCGAGGCAACCCGGTGAGGTACCCCACCGTGAGAAGCGAGATCCGGACCTACAACATAGCCAATGACAACAGGCACTACGAGATAGACAATCCTTTCCAGAATCGTGTACCCAACATGGTGGTGCTTGGATTGGTGAGGTCCGATGCCTTCAACGGCAGCGTCACCCGCTACCCTTTCAACTTCAAAGATTTCAATCTCACCAGCCTCAAACAGATCGTCAATGGAGAAATCTACCCCTACGAAGCCTTGCAACTGATTCACACCGATGACAGTAAGGACATGAGAGGCTACAGACAGTTTCTCCAAGCCACTGGCAGTCTTTGCAAGAGTAAAGGAAACATGGTGAGAGCAGAAGATTGGGGCTACACCAAGAACTGCACGCTGTTCGTATTTGAGAATGCAGCCAACGGTTGTCTCAACAGTCCTGTGTTGAACCCCAAGCTGGCTGGACATTTGCGATTGGTGCTGGATTTCGGTGCCGATCCTGGCGCCAATCTGACCGCCATCGTCTACGGAGAATTCGAAAATCTGATGGAAGTGGACAGTAACAAGACCGTGCAGTACGACGTGTATCAAGTCTAAAGAAGAAGATGGAAAAAGTAGCTCTGAATAACGTTCAGTTGGATCGATTGGCCGAAAGTCAACCCACGTTGAAACCGTACTTTTACGGGACGAGACCCTGCGATCGATTGCCGACCGACCCCGACAAGAAAGGACCCGTGGCTTACATCGTCAATACGGATCGAGAAGGGCAACCGGGTCGACACTGGATCGCGCTGTGGACCTGCGACGACGAGTGCGAGGTCCTGGACAGTTACGCGTTACCTTTGGAAACGTATCAGACGACGGGACCCTTGATCTCCTGGCTGAATCGTCACTGGAAGATCGTGATTCCGAACAGTCAGAGTCTTCAATCGCTTTACAGTCGAAGTTGCGGCGATTACGCGTTATTCTTTTTGATCGATCGTTCGCAAGGCAAGAGCATGAACGAGTTTGTGAATCGGTTCGACAAGCACGATTACGTGCACAACGATCGTAAAGTGGGACAGATGTTAAAGACGTTGATCGAAAGAGAACAGGGTTGGAAGACCGAGTGCGAATGTGAGCAAGACACGTGCGCGTCTCGTTGCGGCGTGCGACATTTGTTGTTATAAATAAAGTGATGTTGTCGTGACTGAGTGGTACAGTGGTCAGTGCGTTGGGCTCATAACCCAAAGGTCCGAGGTTCGAATCCTCGTTCAGTCCCCCTTTATTTATTGCCGTGTAGAAACGCGAGATCATTTTCACCATGGAACGAGGCGAAGCATTTCGATTCCACACACCGTCCAGCATGATGATCGTGGGACCCTCCGGGTGCGGCAAGACGGTGTTCACCACCAAATTGTTGGTGGACAACATGGATCTCTTCGAGACGCCGCCTCGACGGATCTATTATTGTTACGGATCGTGGCAAGACGGGTTCAAACGCATGAAGGAACATGGCGTTCACTTTCACGAAGGGATTCCCGATTCCGAACTGTTACCCGTGTGGTTTCCCAAACGAAAAGGAGGATTGCTGGTCTTGGACGATCTGATGGAGGAAGGGGGTAACGACAAACGCGTCTTGGATCTCTTCACCAAACATTCGCATCATCAAAACATCACCGTGTTGTACCTGTGCCAAGACATGTTCCCCCCGGGAAAGTTCGCCAAGAGCATTTCTCGCAACGCGCACTACATCGTGAGTTTCAAGAACCCCCGCGATCAATTGGGGATGCGTAATCTGTTGCTGCAAGCGTTTCCCACGCAATGGCAAGAGGTGCAAGACACGTATCGAAAAGCGACGGAACGCCCCTTCGGGTACCTGGTACTGGATTTGCATCCCAAGAGCAGCGACGATCGACGCATCTTGAGCCACTTGCTAAAAGAAGAGGGATGCATGCGATGTCATCAGTTCAAGCAACATGCTGCGCAGTGAGGTTCGATGGTGGACGCGATTTCGACGGATCTGCGAATGTCACTTGAAATGGTGGATGGGTCCCGAAGACATGGACTACGAGGCCATGCAACAGATTTTACAATGCGAGGGTCGACGCGAAGTCTGCACCTTCCTGGAGCATTATAAAGAAACGGCTTTCACGGATCTGATTCAATCGAAACTGCTATTGGCTCAGTTCTTAGTGGAACGAGAAGACAGAGAGCGTCGAAACCGAGAGTGGCTCAGAGGGTCCAGAGCATTGCGAGAGGCTAGAGAGTCATGAGCATCTCACCCGCAGGTGTGGGTGTGTCGCCCGACATCATCGCCCAAGCCCTACCGTCGGACTTATCACCCGTGGATCCCCGATCACCCTACTCGTGGGAACAAGTCGACGACTACAACCCGAACGACGATCTTTTGGAACAATTCGTGGCCAACATGGGTCCGGGTGTGGGAACCGCTCGAACGTCCCCGGGCGATGTCAACCCTCCTCCGGCCGGAGTCGGAACACCGTTGCAAGCGAGCACTCCGTTACCGGCACGAGGACCGGCCGCGGGTGTGGGCTCCACGTCTTTCAACACGCGAAATCTACCCGGTCGAGCACCCACGCCACCGGGTCGAGGTTATCTGTCCGCTGCTGCACGTGGGAAACGACCCGCCGTGGGATACAAACAACCCCGACGCGTGCCTCGTCAAAACACGCCCCCCACACCCAGTGATCCCGGCAGTCGACGAAGGAGCAGTGCCAGCAGCGGTGGTAGTCGACGAAGAAGCGGTGGAAGCGGTGGAAGGAGAAGTGGCGGTGGCGGTGGCGGCGGTGGCGGCGGCGGTGGCGGTGGCGGCGGCGGCGGCGGTGGCGGTGGCGGTGACGACGACGACGACGATCTGGACTCCACGCGTTCGAGTCGATCGGGTCCTTCCAATCGTCGACGACGCGCCGACCATCTCCTCAACGATGCCGAGATGCAACAACGATTGGCGCAAATCCTGCAAGATCAACGTCAGACGGCCGCTGGACGTCGTATTGCGGGCATCACGACGACCAACACGATCACCACGACGTACAAAAATGGTCAACGACCCAGCGTGACGCGTCATTCTAGCAGCGTGCGAAACTGAGATGACCATCGAGGTGAAGTTATTGAACGGATCTCATCGCCCGATCCAACCTAGATGCGGCTCAACGACAACTTCACGACTTTTACCGTCAACTCCCTCTGGACAAGATGAAATGCTTCTGCATCTATGCACCCACCATGACCCTGTCTCATTCAGAGAGAAACCCAGGTCGCCTCTTCTTCAAGTGCGGCAATCGCCGATGCGAGTTCTTCCAGTGGGTCGACGAGCACCCCCGAGGGAAAAACCGAGTCTGGCTACCAGCCGACAAAGTCACCGTCCTGTTCGACGGTAGGGTCGTGAAACGCAAACCAGAAGAGATCTTGTACGAAACCCCCCTCCAGCGAGGAGTGCGTCACATCGTCAAGAAGCACATGGGTCCCTTCGAAGGTAATTGGCACCCCGAAGATCTATCCACCAAGTCCAAACCGGACGGTGTCCTCAAAGAAGACGAGCTCACCCCCCAAGGAACGATTGTATCTAGAAAAGAGAGGGTTGACGGACCCCACCGATTTCATCCGCCAAGAAGTGCAGAAAGAAGTCGAATGGCACATGTACAAGTGACGTGTCACCCCTTCATTGGTTCACCCATTTTCCATAAGACTACTTCTTTCACAACCACCGTCTCATTTTCAAACATGGAGGTGGTACAGGACAATCTCTGTTTCATTTTGGACTTGGAAGGTTTCTTCCTCAACAAGACTTTCCACGTGCGAGAATTGGGTTATTACACTTGGAACGAAGAACACGGACGCCATGCTTTCTTCATCCCTATTCCCTACAAGGTTTTGAACGACAAAGACAGACGCACCGTCCATTTTGTGAGTCGACACATCCACGGACTCTCTTACCAACCCACCCCGGATGAACCTCATCAAGACCCTCTCGTGATAGGACAATTGGTCAAGGACATTCATGACATGTACATGAAGTGCAGCGAAGGGAAGAGAACCATCGTAGGTTACAAGGGAGGACACGTGGAAAAAGACTTATTGCAAAAACTGAACATTCCTTCTCTCAATCTAGAAACATTGGGTTGTCCCAAATACGATGTGTTAAAAACTCAATGTCATTCCTTGTTACCCAGTTGCGGTTTTCACAAAGACGAACGAGTGCATCATTGTCCCGTCACCGAATGTCACGCGTTTTGGAAATGGTACCAATCTATCTTTCATTAAAAAAAATGTTAAACTCTCATTCCTGTGTGATCATTGACTTTTGACAGATGTGGTGGGGTTCGACCCCCGAAAGGGGAACCCCAATTGAAAAAAATTAAAATTGACTGAAAAATTCTGCTAACTGCTCCACGTCGGGGAGACGACTCTCCATCTCCTCTTTCGCCCTCTGCCGCTCCACGCTATTGCCAAACTGTTCGTTGGCGCGCACCAGGGTCCCGCGACACGACTGGAGCTTCTGGATGACCTTAAGGATCAGGTCCATCCTGGACTTCATGTGCTTTTTCACACTCTCCTTCCGAGCCCGACGTTTTTTGGTTTGCACGCGCTGCCAATCGTCACACAGCTTCTTCATGGTGTCATCGATGTCACGGAGAATCGTTTCGTAACTGCGTGTGGCAGGCATGATAGCGCTCAAGACCAGTACTAGACTGCGAGTGACGAACCCGTTCCGTCTCCTCCTTTATGTGACATGTCTCGTCCAATCAGAAGCCTCCTCCTGCGTGACGTCACACAAGAGGGGGATAGGGGGGTATCCCCCCATGCGTGACGTCATCAAAAAACACGTGACCCCCGTCTACTTAAGAGAGTCAAAGGCAGAACCGTCCATTCAAAAACATGGCTTCCCGACAAAGTTTACGTTTGCTAGGGATGGGTCCCGAACTACAAGCCTTCCACGATATATGTTTCATCTGTCTGGTGAACCTGGACATTGCTTCCGTCCTACGATGTCACGTGATGCCGTGTTGCGGGAAACTCATCCACAAACGCTGTTTACAAAAAGCCCGCGAAACCAGTTTCCAATGCGGTCATTGTCGTTTCGTGCCCGACGAAGACACGGACACGGACACGAACCCACTCAGGGCCGATGAATCGTTGGACGAGTCGGACGAGAATACACCGCAAGGTCCCGTATGGAACCCACCTCCCGAACTACGAGGACCCACCCTCATCGAAAGGGCCAGGACCGCCATCGTCGAATTGAGACAAAACGCCTTTGCTCATTCCATACATCAACCAGGTACGCGGTCATGGCAACGTCTTCCTTTCACCATCGATCACATGGTCTGGTACCTGATGTGGATCAACTTGGATTGGTTCATTTCCACCAATCCCGAAGGCCCACGTCCACTCTACATCCATGCCTACGTGTTCACTCCCGTGGAACCCATACAGCTCGTCCGGAAAACCATCTATCGACTGATCAATCAAACGATTCCCGACGAAGTATGGCAGTGTCTATCCAATGTCTTTTACAGAATCCGGTTCAGAGCGATCGCGGAGCAGCGAAGAGAAGGACCCTTTGCCTATCCCTACGATCCCAATGAAATCACCTTCACGCACATTCGTTTCACCAGATATTGGTCTCCTGTGGAATACGACGACGACTTTCCCTACACCACCGATTCTCAACCCACGCCACCATCAAGCCCGGAACGTTGATTCATTGTCAATAAAAAAGCTATTTTAATCATATCACGGTGTCTGTGGTCACTTCCGGTTTTCCGTGACGTCACTTCCGGTTTCGATGACGTCACTTCCGGTTGCCATGACGTCACTTCCGGTTCAGATGACGTCACTTCCGGTTGCCATGACGTCACTTCCGGTCTGCCTCGCTCCCATGTTGGCCGCGCGGGACTAGACCCAACCTAAAACTCGGTCCCAGACCCCTGCGGTTCCTAGCCCACGTGACCCAAGTCACGTGGGCGAAATACGGCTTTCTGATTGGTCGAAATTTGAAATCCTGCGCTCTGATTGGTTAGGTCTTACACAGTCACCCTACACTACTTAGGGGCCTTCGTTTTCGTAGGGGTCTTCGTTTTCGTAGGGGCCTTCGTTTTCGTAGGGGTCTTCGTTTTCGTAGGGGCCTTCGTTTTCGTAGGGGTCTTCGTTTTCGTAGGTCTTCGTTTTCGTAGGTCTTAGGTCTTCGGGTCTTCGATTTCGGGGTCTTCGTTTTCGATATTACCTATTCCCATTGCTGTCTTTTGAAATCATGGCTACATTAACTTCCATCAATCAAACAGATATTGAATCAAACTGGTGTGGGACAAAGACTGTTTATGCCTGAATGGAAGGCACTGAATGTCAGAAAAGGTGGTTTAGGACCAAAACCCTAAATTTGTTATGGCTATGACTTCTTTATGCATAGTAGATACAGCTGTAATCTCACAGAATAATACCTGTAACTAGCAAAAAGGCTGTTCAACAATGAATAGCTTCTGGTTTTTACAGAAACATTTACAATCAGAGGCAATTCGATAATTAGAAATGAACTTTACCCTGGAAATATAAGCTTAACTTACTTCTACGTACAAGACACACGGGAAGTCAGGGAAGACAACAATGGCTTACCTGTTGTTGTTGAACGGTGTGTTGATTCTTACCGCGGTATGTATCGATGTTTTCACGGGATGTATGCCACCAAAAACTACTTGAGATCGTGCACAGAGAAGGAGTAAGGAGGAGTGAATTTTTTCCGCTAAAGTAGAGTTTTTAAAAGTGGAAAAGGACAAAGAGATCGATACAAGCCCCTGGGTACACGAAATTAACACCTTTCAAAAAGGACGCCAAAAAATGGCGCGACAACCCACAGAACCTGGTATCTAATTTGGGAAGCCGCTGATCGGTGCTTGTTGAAGGTGGTAAGTACTTTATGTATCCCTTATTATAGTGTATTTAGAACTTATATGTATTTTCCTGTATTTTCCCGTATTTCCCTATTATATTGTATTTTCCCCTGTATTCTCCTCTATTCTCTTCTATTCCCCTGTATTCCCGTGCATTCCACTATAAACCCTTCTATACCCTTTTATAAAATATTTAAGACAGTAAGCGCATTCTCATTGGTCGTTAGGTGTGTTTAGATGAGAGTATGCAAACACGGTTGTCACGTCACGCTTTCTGTGTTTCCCCGGCACATTATTTGAAACCATTTCAAAGCCTGCAGTCTAACTCTCAAGTACAAATATTAACGAATTCAAATGAAGAAAACTTTTCCAAGTTTTGATTCGGGGATTGACCATCTCTTTCCCTCTGACCCGTGGAAAGGAAGCAAAAGAAAGAAGAACAACAGCGCTTTGCATGCCTAGAATGTTAGTGAGCTAGACGACCTCGTCGAGAGAGCTCAAGCGAAGACAACAAAATATTATGCAGCAAAATACGCAGTAAACGTTTTTCAAGGTAATTTTTCCATTTAATTACTACAATAAAATTCTCAAAATCACATTCTGTTTTTCAAAAAAGGTTTACAATAAAATTAAACGCGAACTATATGCTACAGACTGCGAATGCGAATGCGAAATCTGTTCAAATCAAATTTTACACGGGCGATCGGTTGCCGTTTTTTGGCTATCAAATGTTCAAAAAATGACCATTAAAACTTGGAAGAATGTACCAGAAAGCTCACCAGAATGATGGATTTAATGCCCTTCGACTTAACTGCATAAACTCAACCCTGCTTGCTTGTGCTATGATTCCAAACCAGCAAAACTTCACAAGGCACGATGAGCGATTCAACTTCTCAACCATCTTCTCGGGCTGTTAAATCGGGTAAGTTCGGGTTACTTTCAAGAGCAATCAAGCACAGTGATTTCATCTTGCAGTTCTTTCCTTACAGAGTCGTAAGTCTTTTGAATATTTCTTCTGTTTTCACCGAACTTTAGGCATTTCCCCCAAAGATTTAGAAGCATTCAAAGCTGATATCGCTTTCAATTACACGGCGCTCGCTTGCTCGCTGGCGATTTTGCCAGAAATTTTGACTTTTCTAGCGCGAAATTTTATTGGTTCGTGCGTTATCAGATGTGCGTTTTGATTGGATAGTAGGAAAGATGATTGTCTACAGCGTGTGTTGAGAAAATCTTTTTGGATCAAGAAGTTCCCTTCATTTGCCGAATTAATTTTGAGGAATATTTTATAAAAGCAATAGAAAACTCTTTTTCCTGTGTTTGCATAACCTGATACAAACACTCGAGGGGTTGGGAGAATTCTCGACAGTTATGCAAACCCTCGACTTTGTCTCGGGTTTGCATAACTGTCTCGAATTCTCGCAATCCCGCTCGTGTTTATATCAGGCTATGCAAACACGGAAAGCGTTTTCTATTGCTTAAGTAATCCCCTGAGAACCCTTGTAGACCCTTGTACTCCCCTGTAAACCCTTTGATACCCTTGTAATCCCCAGTAAACCCCTGTATACCCTTGTACTCCCTCTAAACCCTTGTATACCCTTGTAATCCCCTGTAAACCATTGTATACCCATGCAATCCCCTATAAACGCATGTAATTCCTTGTATCCCCTGTAAACCCTTGTATACCCTTGTAATCCCCTGCAAACCCTTGTATACCCTTGTAATCCCCTGTAAACCCCTGTATACCCTTGTACTTACCTGTTAACCCGTGTATACCCTTGTAATCCTCTGTAAACCCCTGTATATTCTTGTACTCCCCGGTAAACGCTTGTATATCCTTGCACTCCCCTGTAAAGCCTTGTATACCCTTGTAATCCCCTGTAAACCCCTCTTTATTTTTGTACTCCCCTTTACACCCTTGTATACCATAATGTTGTAATGCCCTGGAAACCCCTAAATACCTTTGTGCTTCACTGTAAACCCTTGCATACCCTTGTAATCAACCTCTAAACCATTGTATACCCTTGTAATACCCTCCAAACCCTTGTATACACTTTGTAATCCTCTGTTAACCCCTGTATACCCTTATACTCCACTGTAAACCCTTTGATATCCTTGTATTCTCTTGTGAACCCCTGTATACCCTTGTACTCTTCTGTAAACCCTTGTATTCCCTTGTATACTTATGCAATCCAATGTAAACCCTTGTATACCCTTGTAATGCCATGTAAACCCTTTTATTCCCTTGTAATCCCATTACAACCCGTGTATTCCCTTGTATACCCTTGTAATCCCCTGTTTACCCAACCAGCAAATAAATTTTGGCTGTAGTCAATTTCAGACCGACTTTAAACGGTTTACATCTCTTTTGGCAGGCTTTGAAGGCAATTTTTCACTTTCCATCCTAACTTGGCCATTCTTTTTTTTCCGAAATTGTATTTTTTATGAGTAATTGGTCATAAAATTTCGTGTCGTCCAATTCGGTCTATAAACGTATTCATGATAAACAAATCGGACTACCGCTTCGCGGTGGTCAAATTTTTGTTATCACTCGTATAATTACAGACCGAATTGGACTCCACTCGATCATATTACCATTACTTATCATTTCCCATTCTGGGTTGGATCGCTCTTAAGGTATCATGGTAGGTGGATTTTTAAGAAAAATGCGAATTTTTTTTTCTTTCGCTGTTCAGATTGAGAAGACTGAGAAAAGCAATTTGCAGAAAGAATTGAGAAAAGAGCTTTTTTACTTCTTACGATAAAGAGAAAAACTGTTTTTGAGTCTCATTAAATCTCTTACGGCGCGTTGACAGCTCTAATTAAAATTCACCGTCAGTTGTCACATGTAATGCGAATTGCGGTGTGATATTTTATTTGCACACGCGAACCGTTCTCGATCTGGTTGTTTCATCGCAAGTCAAGCTTTCGTTCTTGTCAAATTTTCTTTATGTCAGGACGAAAACTCGCAAGAAAACTTCTTGCCCATTTTCGTCCCCGAAGAAACCGAAGAGGCGAAAGTCTGGTAGAACCAGCAAGTTCAGCGTCGAACAATATCTTTGGCTCCTGATCTGAGCGACTGTGGGTCGCATTGTTTTAAACTTAGAAGAATGGTTGAAGGAACTCGAGGACACAAATCCCGCCAATGAAGCTGAAGGTCAAAATACAACAAGTGCTAGTCGCACGAAATTGCTGGAGAACGGACGCGATTCCGAAACTTCCACAGCGAGAGATCGAGTTAAGCACAGATGTAGATGTAGACGATATAGACCTCGAAATTTCCTCTTTTTGGCTTCACGAGGCATATATGGTTTCAGAAAATGTCTGGAGAACGAAGAAGTCTAAACTCGAACAACATAATGCCAATGCCGCCGACGAAGTAATCACGGCAGTTTAAATACAAACCTTTTTAAACCTAAGTAGTTTTTCGCTTCTCGGACGGTTTCACTGCACCGTAGACGTCTGTTTATTACCCATGCCGACATCTGTCAGCGCGGAGGGGATTTTTAACACCTAATCATACCGATCTCCCAAAAGGTTGTTCGTCTTTTTCTCGATAAAACAAAACTGCATATGAGGATGAACATTTTTAGTTCGTTTACGCGTGTCTTCCAGTGGCAGGTATGTTCCCTATTACCTCCTTCGAAAAAGGGTGTCGGGCTTTGTTTAATTTCGCTTCCGTTTCAGAGTTATGGCCTCTTTAGTGGAAGGCAACACCCGCGTTCAGAACATCAAACTTTAGGAAGGTGTAGAAAAAAAACCAAACCACATCTGGAAAATCGCCGATATCCTTTTTGAGGGTGATGTGTGAGAAAACATTTCCGATGTTAATCGCGCCGCTCCGATGATTCACGCGCGGAAGCGAACCAGTTTAAGCAAAGCAGTGTTTCTGGGTATTTCTTTTTATATTACTGCGACAATAACTTTTTAGAAAATTTCAAACATATGATTGTATTCTACAACTATTAAGCTTTCAGAAAATGTATAGGTTGATGGGGTTTTCTTTCAAAGCGCCAGCGTTAGAGCGCGATTTCCAAACACTGTCAATCCACCTACCATGATACCTTAATTAATCCTGTCAATTTGTAATCCCTGGTAACGGAGCAAATGCCCTTTCTGGACATAGCTAACCATGGGGACGGACAAGACGTGTTTGACATGGACAAGTTACATGTATATATTCATATAATTGGAGCGCTTACCCTTTGTCACCTTCTCCTCCCATCTCTAGTTATCGTAGCGTAGAATGGCCATTGTTCTTGTGACATTTACTTGCAGTTGGAAAGGTCTGTTATAACGCTTGTTAATATTCATAGCGCCGAAAAGAAGCTTATTCATTGGTTGCTATGAACGCATGGCGATGCTCATTAACCTGATGGAGGCGGTAAACTAAACTAATGAAACCAGTGCACTATTGTGACTCCCTTTGTTTCACTCAGCACAAACCTCTTTTGTTTCTTACTCTGTTTGAATGAACAAGTTTTCAATTCTCTTGCGTTACGTCGAAAGCGAACCCAAACACCAGCTAACATCGATGTTCCAGTAGTAGATTTGATCCCGGCAAATCCAATCGAATAGTTTGATAATCTAGCCCAAGCTAACACCAATCGTTTGGGTGCCGAACGGTCGATTATCCAGCTCTCAGTCGAATGTTTGATTACCGAACGATCGAAATCATTCACAGTAAATAAAATATTCGATTTTGCCGGTTCGATTACCGAACACAAACAAAAATCATTTGATCAAGCTCGATTTTGTTAGATTAGATATGCCGGAGTTGATATGTCTTACTTCAGTTTACTTTACTATACTATACTGAACTGTACTTTACTTTAAAAGCAATCGTTTGGCTGCCGAGCACGATTATTGAGCTCATCAGTCGAATGTTCGATTACCGAACGATCAATATCATTCACAATAAATTAAATATTCAATTTTGTTCGATTACCGGCAAATAAAGACAAACACTGAATCATCGGTTGAGCTCGATTTTGTCAGTAGATTAGATATGCCGGAGTTGATATGTCTTACTTCGTCTCCCGCTCACTGACATTTTCCATGTTTGTATTCATTGCGCGATCTTATCGGCTGTTTGAATGAACCAGCTGGTAAACTCAGTTTTAAAATGCGCGGCAATTATAAATGATTTTACGACTGAATGGTTTTGTGAATAAGTAACTATTTAGACTTGGCAACCATTGTTATTCAGTCGAAGGCTTAAAACAATAGCTCACTCGCTCACGCGCGCCATTTTGAAACGTGAATCCAACCAGCAGTTTATAAACTTAAAAGAACAGTGGTTCCCGATGACCAATTTGTAAACTTTTAACAGTTTCTGGTCAAGAGAATAAACCGTGCGTAGGTTTTCTTAAATCAGTATACTTTTTTAGAAATTTGCTTTTGAAAACGGCCTCCATACAAAAAAAGGCCAGTTTTCCCTTATCTTCAAGTGCAAAAGAACAGCCCTACCACTTAATCAATCTTCTTTATTTTAGTCTCAAAATATAGTTACAACATTCCTCTTCAAAATGCCGCGCGTAGGTTTTTAGGTTAATCGGTTTCGAAAGTATGAAAGCGAATTTTATCAACGCTACTGGGCCAATTTCCGCCCTTTCTTCTCTAATTTGGGGCTTTTCAGAACGCATAGTTGCGCTTCGCTGATCATGAATAATTAATGAATGTCACAGCATTCTGCCCTATGGTCTCAGGCTAAATTAGAATAGTGCCACAAATAAAAAAGATCTCACAATTCCGGGATCTCACACTTTTCTAGACTGAGAAACAACAGTATTGAATAAGAGAGTTTTGTTTTCCCATTTTTAAAATTTTTTTATTGTTCTTGTTTCCCGTACCGTGGTATTCGGTATCGGGAATGCAACGTTAAAGCACACACTCTTTAATTTTCCTTTAATCGTACAATTTACACTGATTATGCTGCAAAACAACCAGTTGAAAGACTTACCCGAGGGTATATTTCGCGAGAATACCAATCTTTTGGGAACGAAGCTTCTTACAGCGGGGCCATGCTATGGAATAACTTGCCCAAAAACTTAAAAAATGCTGCATCCGTTGAGCATTTTAAGCGAAATATCAAGAACGTGGCTGATATATCGGATTCCCACACGGCAATTATGTAAAGCAGTTGTAATTAGTTTTAGTTTTTAACTTAAGCTTAACTGATGATTTTCGGTGTTTAAATAAAGATTTACTTACTACTTACTTACTTACTCATCATCTATCTCTACATTACTATACCCAAATTCTTAATGAGCCAATCAGAAGCCGTTTCTACTCTTCCGATATCAAGAGATATCATGTCACCAACCTGACATGGCTACGATGTCATGCTCATATGTTTGACCAATTTTGGGTATTGTTAAGACGTAATGACAGCTTTTTGGTACGCTTCGAAGACATGTCAGGCTTGTTTGATCTCGAACGATGGCTCGATCAAATCAACAGGTATGCCGCTCCGCACAGTTTAAGATAGAAATTTGAATAAAAATTTACCATTGGAACAAAACCACCTGTGTATGGCAAAACAGTTGAATTATCGAATGACCACAGAACAAGCAAAAGCGTGTAGTTCTTTAATCACTGCATTTGAGGATAAATTAATTTTTCTTTTTGTTATATATGCTAATACTAATTAAAGAGAAGGTACTAATTAAAGAACTAATTAATTAAAAGAAAAATAAATAAAATAAAAAAGAACTAATAAAAGAGCGAGTACTAATTAAGGAACTAATTGTATTAATTAAAAAGCGAGTGAAAATGAAAGAACTAATTAAAAAGCGATTACTAATAAAAATACTAATAAAAGAACGAGTACTAATTGAGAAACTATTTATAGAGCGAGTACGAATTTAAGAACTAATCAAAGAGCGAATATTAATTAAAGAAGTTATTATACAGCTTTTTGATTGTCTGGAAGAAGGCAAATTTATTGTTAATTTTTAATTTCCTTTCTAGTGCGAATTAACCTGCACGCTTTGGTAATTGTCTCAGTTATATAGTGAATGAGTAATCGTATGAGCAGTTAAAGATTTACTCTGCGCTTGATGGCTTAAAACTTTTTTTAACTGCATTTGCTTAAAGGCTTGTGCAATTTTAAGAGAATTTTCAATTATAACTCGAAGCGTAAGTCTTCAATTGCACTCGCATTCATAAATTACCTGCACTAATTAAAGAGCGAGTACTAATTAAAGAGAGAGATACTTAGAGATTCCAATATAGCGCATATCAGGAAGGGAACTTTTATTTCCTTATTTTTTTTAATTTGCAAGAATACTTTAGACAAATATATTCTCGTAGGGTATAGGGTGTCTTCATTTAGAACTGTTAGTGATGTGGACAGGCTCTTCTTCCCTTTCTTTTTTCCTATTTTTTTTTTTTTTTACCTTTAAAGAGCCATTGTTGCCGCTACTGTGGCAACTGTTGTTGAACTCCTTTCTCTAAAAGATTTCCAGTTAAAATACGACCTGAATGCTGCTCCACTTCGTTTTTACGGTGTTATATCAGCTGTCAAGGAACTTGGCAATAGCGGCCTCAAGCAAGTGAACAACAATAAACAAGACTACGAACCTCTTAGCACAAAATTTGTAAAGTCCAAAAAAGTTAGTGCACTGGTATACAAATCCTTAGTCAGAAACAAAGGTGAAGCTCCAAGGAATAGCCAAAAGAAAAGGCTTATGGACTGCAGTTGTTTGGGCAGTGAAAATCTCGACTGGAGCTCGGCATACCTTTTGGCATTGCGGTGCACCAAAAGTACAAAGTTAATAGAATTTCATTTTAAACTTTTTCACAGACGTCTGGCAACTAACAATTTTCTGTTCAAAATTAAGCTGAAGGAAAATGAAAATTGCACCTTTTGCTAAAACGCGCCCGAAACACTATTACATATTTTCTGGACATGCCAAAAAACTTCTAAGCTTTGGAAAAGCGTAATGGAATGGCTACAGAATATGAATATTATACAGAACAATTTCACGGTACTGAATACTACTGCTCTCGGACTAAAGCCTGACACCTCGAAATATGCCCTCCAAATTAACTACTGTTTACTGCTAGCACGATATCATATCTGGCTTGCTAAAACAAACGAAACTTTACTCCACTTTGAGCATTACCTGCTTCTTCTGAAATCAAGATACGAGCTGGAGACAAAAGGTGGCGACAGGAAAAAATGGGAACCTCTTGCAGTGTATCTTGAGCTTTAAAAACTTCTGCAATTCAACTGGCTATTTGTATGACCCTATTCTCGCAAAGACGTAATTGACGCCTTCTTTCCTTACCTGAAATAAGACTCTCTTTAAGGCTTAAATCTGCGCCGATAGATGGTAAATATTGTAGCTTGGCCTGTACTAGTATCAGCTTCGTATTGCTCCGTTTTATTTTATTTTGTTTTTTTTTTGTTTGTTGTTGTTGTTGTTGTTTTTTTTTTAAATCTAGTGTGCTTTTTTCTTGTACCTGCATGTCTTTTTGTAACTTTATTTTGTATTTCACTTTTCATTTTCTTTTCGCTTATGATATTCCACAACAAATGTAATGTTTTAGAACACAGCACGGTAAAACAGTAATGTATTGTAATGTAGTGTATTATTCTGTACTGTAGCTCTGTATTTAAAAAATAAATAAATAAAAAAATAAAATTAAAAAAAAAACTGTTGTTGAACTAAGGGTGAGAGGGTGTGTGATTGCACACCTACCCCTCCCCTAACCCAACATGTTATAATAAGTTAATAAGTTAGTGTTACTGTTGAGTTAGGGGAGGGGTAGGTGCACAGTTGCCCAGATACTGATATTGATCCGACGTTTGTAGCTCTTTTCCCGAGATTTGAGGAAAACAAAGTAAAGTAGTTATCTAAGAAGCATTCGTGGACTGTTTCCTCATATTAAAAAAAAGTAAAAAAAAAAACAAACAAACAAACAAACAAAACTGAAAAGAGCGGATTTCCTTCATCAGAAAATTTAAAAATTAGGGCCTGACTGTCAAAATCTAAGAGAGCAAGGTACATGCGACTGCAAGGGACTTATGTTAAAAATGATCATTTTTAAAAGTGTCGAAGCTTCTATCAGTTAACAAAGTGTTTCTTTTTCTTAACCCTGGTGTTGATTTTGCTTTGTTTTCCTGGAATTGTTTTTCCATTTTTTTTTCTTTCTCATTGCTTTCGCCATTTTTTTTTTTAATTCGAGAGATTTTTCTTACAACGAAAATATATACTTACCAGACAGTTGTTGCAGTGCGTGGGGCGTTTTGTGTGTATCTTTATCTTAGACGAGCTTTTAAAGCATAACTGAAGTAGGACACGTGCCTTGGTTTGCTATTCGCGCCAGTTCTTTATTAAGCATAAGCAAGTAATAAGGAAAGAATTAGTAAGTACAAGTTTGTCAAAAGATAGCACCATAGGATAATTATATTTTCGTTAATTTCTAGGAGTTTCCAGCATAACCAGATAAACTTCATTTCAAATAAGACGTTTACAACTTATGTTAAATATCTGTACGTATTTTAAAGGAATAATAATTCGTAATCTTTATGATGAATGTTTTTATGTCACATTTTTTTTTTTTACCATTATAGGTCTACAATACCATTATAGGTCAACAATAACCAAATTACAGTTGAGAGGAAACAAGCAGGTTTTTATATGGCGACTTTTCAATGCAAATTACCCACCCATCCAAAAAATAATATTTTACCTAAAGAATATCTTAGAAACTTCTCTCTAACCACCGTTTTCCCTGCCCTGTCTTGCTGCTGTCTTATGAATAGCCTTATCTTCGACACTGAGCGTTTTCCAAATGCATTCTGGAATAAGGACAACAATATATCGAGTTACGATGCTGACGGAACAATTTTCCTTTGAACACGGTAAGCAAGTAAAATAATTCGAGAAACCCCGCCATCTTTCAATTGTTTAATATTTTAACACAAAATATTGTTATGGTTTGAGAATGAACCATCAAATTTCATGGCACAGCACAACGGAACGAATGGTGGTTTTTTTTTTTTTCTAACATTTTTGCTTGTAAGAAAATTTCGTTACGGATAATTATTCTTAATTTTACAGAATTTTATAAAATCGTACGTCTGTGAGCGTTCTGAGGAAGTAAAGAGGTGCTTAGATAACTGAAGGTTCCTGATAACTACAGAAGAAAAGAAAACTCCATCCTACCTCTAGATGAAACTGATAGTAAAGTATAAGTCCACTTTTCCTCTCCTTTAGTAATCTTTACCAAGAGAAAATGAGGTGAGAGAACATATCCCCGTGCCCTATGATAATCTTTTTAAATCTATTTTAAGCTTCGCGTCACGCTGTCGAGGTTATTTTTAGTCTAGGCTCCCGATCACGCAAGCAATGGCCAACGGTCATTAGATTGTGTCTATCCAAATAAGAAATTGAAAATTTAGCGGGCTAAGAGAAAAAGAATTAGTTTGTTCAGTTGAACTGCCGCACTGTTAGCATTGGAAATCATTTTCAGAGCTGGGCAGGAAAATTATACGTGCTTCTCCGAAGCCGTGTCATTCCCCAGCATGAATAATGAATGATTAACACAAAGTGCCAAGACTCGAATTTCTAACCTGCTTGAAAGTCGTTTCTCGGAAAGTGCCGAAAGGCTTGAAGCGAAAAGGATCTCTTTCGAAAGGTATTTTAAAGCACACGACAGCTAAAATATTTGTTTCGCGTTTGTTAGAACTTTCACTCGAAAAAAAACGGTGCAAATCTTTGTTTATTTAATATCGGAAGTGCTGTGAAATATTTACTGCTGACTAGAATTGCATATTTCAATAAACACGCACGAAACTCGTTACTCGAAAAGTACTGAACGGATTAAATCGAAAAACATCTCTTTGGAAAGGTTATTCAAAGCGCAGGACAGCACAATACTTTTTTCCCGTTTGTTAGAACTTTCGGTCCGAAAATCCCGGTGTAAATGTTTGCATATTTAATTTCGAAATTGCTTTGTAATATGAAACAGAGTTTCAGGGAGGTCCACGCCGAAAAAAGTGCTTCTCTGGAACGAACTAAAACATCGTTTGGATCGGTAGAGACCCTGAGAGAGACCTATCTGGAAAGCCTTTTGAAACTGCTGGTCAGGAAAATTATCTTCTATGTGTTTATCGTGATTTTTACGTCGGAAATTAGTCATGTCATTTCTCTGCATGACTGGTTCACATTTGGCGCTCCAGCTGCTGACAAGAATTGCATTCATAACACGTTGTAAAGTCATTTCTCGAAAAGTACTGAACGGCCTAAACAGAAAAAGATCTCTTTGGAAAGCTCTTTCAAAGCGCCAGACAGTTAGAATTATGCTTCCTTTGATCTTACGAAATGCGCTTCGAAAATCCCGACGAAGAGTTTTTTGCGTAATTGATTAACTGCTAAAATTAAACCTCAATGTTATTACGTCATTTAAATTGGCCAATCAGGTGTCTTTCCTAAAATAGCCTCGCAGCTTGATGACGCGCTAAAATTAGATTTAAAAAGATTATCATGGAAAGAGGGCCATGTATGGGGGATGTGTTCTCTTAGATCATAGTCTCTTGTCTTTACTTAACCTTTAGACTTCTGTTTGGAAACCGATTGAAGAATATTACTTACCGAGCCTTCTATAGCGTGTCTACGGACCTAGTTGACAATGAAGAACAGATCATGTAAGTGATATGAAATAAACTACAACCTTGGTCACAAGGGTTGGAAATTTCCTCTTTTTTCGCATTTTGCCCCTCCCCACCCCCGTGCAATGTTGACAAAACACTTTGATCTAACGCAAGTTTGCAGTTGACTATTTTCCAACATTGAAAGGGGGAATGGGGGTGCTGGCACTTATCCAATAGGTACAAAACCTGTATAACGGTTATGAGTTCATGTTTTTGCCATTTTCCAACACAATTTGTCCAAGGTTGTAGTTAAAATTGGAAGGGAAACGGCACTATGATAAGTACCACTGTCACAAAACTGAAAAACTGCATCAAGTGATAATAACCTTTATCACTCTATGCACTTTCGCTTTCTTTCAATCGGTCGGGAGTCCACAACTTGACCTGCAGCTGATAACGGCCTGCTTAAACACGGGAGGAACTTTTTTGTTCAAATTAGGCCAACATTTTATCCTTACAAGCTCAAATCTGAAACAATCTTAGATACTTTTAAGATACAGAATTTGGTAGTATTAGTTCGTCAACATTTTAATTTTTGGCTGGGAAAATGACGCTAAAAAATGGAGTTAAAATTTTTAATTTTTATTTTCGACGAAAGAAGGCCTTTAACTAACATTAAACTAATAAAAATCAAAATATCTTATTTCAATCAAGAGATACAATTGTTACAATGTCAGAATTTGTTATTAAAAATATAATTGATGCAAATGTAATTGTATTATATCTCCAGACTGAATCAATATAACGACGAACTTTTTTCAGTTTTGAGTTGGTTTCAAGATCGTCTTTTAGCAACAGGCATCAAGTCTCTAACAATATATATTTAGAAATTTCACTCTAAGTCTATAACCTCATTTCCCACCAAAAATACAAAAAACAAAAAGTCTAAAACAATAGAAACATTTACCATAAAAATGTCTTTTACCGTTCCAAATTTGAAGTAAATCAAATAAATACTCGCAGAGTAATACTTCCACAAAAAGTTGGCCCAATATGGATCAATAATTTCCCAGCGTGAAAGAGAAAACTGCAGAAGTAATGGTGGTTTTTGTATTTGAAAGGTAACAGCACAGTCTTGGCATACAATATCCAACACACCAACTAAACATTAAACTAGTTGTTGTGCTAGTTTGCTA
>JAHPZR010004320.1:0-17500 GCA_019787425.1 Platygyra sinensis
AACATTTGTGAAAAAAATCCCGGACTTGCCTTGCTTTCTGCTGTTTCTGAAGACGAGGCCTGCAAAAAATAAATGTAATTATAGATTGTACTCTTTTACATGTTAGAAGTTGAACCTTCTAAAGATGATAACTATTCAAGTTTCCTTGCCGAGTATCCTCTTTATCCTATTGCATGTTATTTGCTTCACCTTTAAGTTGTATCGACAATGATTCATGATTTTCTCAACATCTGAGCTGTTTGTCTGAGCATCATAGTTTGTAGTTTATTATATTAGTATTTATGTTATGGTTCATTATCTTGTGAGCACTAGCATTACCACACATCAGCGCATAATGTAACCTGTATATAACAGTAGTATGAGATCAACACCTGTTGAAGAGAGAACTCTAACAAATTGTTTTGTCATTCTCAGAAATCGAAAGATGTATGGAATAATCAATTGTATTCAAAGGATGCTAGCAGTAAAAAGTTGTAATCAGGGAGCAATAAACTGCTCAAATGTTGCTTCAAGATGAGTTGGCAGCAAAGATACTGTGTTACTTAAAATAGCCACCATTTTATCCCATTGTGCCCAATTTGGCCGGTCAGACAAAGAAAAACTCTCGTTGATGCAAATTTAAAGTGGCTAATTGACTAGAATGAAAGAACAGACAATTAAGAATGTTCGTGCCAAATTTCATGCTTGTATCACCAAGTGAACAATTGAAGCTGTTAGCTGCTACACTACATGAGCTTTTGCTATATGTAGCTTTCAAGCTATAGAATTTGTGGGCTGACCTGTTCTGAAAATGCTCAACACCTTTGTACATGTATTTTATGTGAGTTAAATGTACATGTATACAGTCATGTACATGTAAGCAGGTGCAATTCAATTCTTCAACTCTTTCCCACTTATGTCTGGAAATGCTGGTAAATGAGATTCAATGCTCTTTATGAATAAGCATCACAAAGTGTCATTTTCATATTCAGGGCTCGACATTAATGGCTGCCTGCTTGTCCGGGGCAACTAAAAATTTCATCGCCTGGGGCAACCAAGTTTTGGATTCGGCAACTGAAAATTTTTGTGAAAGTTGTAGGTTATCATGAAAAACTAAGAAACGTTTTTACCGTAGCTTTAGCTTCTCAAGCAACAGGCCTAGCCAATTTTACAATATATACAAATAAAATGAAAACAAAAAAGTTTCGATAATTACATATTCTGAGGAAATTAAAAGGAACGAGGTGCTAGATATCCTTCCAAAAATACTTTCCTGTGTGAGTTTCTTGCTCTTTTTTTCTTTCCAGTGTTAACTGAAGTGTAAAAAAAAGTTTTTTAGGGCCCAGTTATATGGTCTCGGGTACCCGAGACAACCCTTCTCCTGATGCAACTTTAAATATCGAACATTTATAATATGTGAAAATGTGGTTCCTGTAGGCCGAGTCAAAGTTAATGCAGCATGGTTATTCATAACCCTTACTGAATAATCAAATGTGCAAGTATCCCTCTTTCTTTGGGTTTTCGTTGGTCATTCAATCACAGTGGGTTTAGCCGAGTTAATTTTCACTTCTTTGATACGAATTTCTGCTAAATCTAAACATTACGCGACAGTCGCCATGTTGAGAGTTGTCCCAGTTAGGCGAGCCAAAGCATTTATATGAAGAAAAGTTGTCCCGCTTGCCAGGGTTACCCTACCTGCCAAGGCAACACAACTCGCCCACCCGAGTTGCTTTGCCCCCCGAGACGGGTTTGCAATCCTAATGTGAACAGCTGGTTGAATTTTGGAAAGAAACAGGCAAAATGTTACCTCGGCCAGGGTAGCTTGGGAGGAGAGTTGTCTTGGGTACCGACACCATATAAATGAGGCGTCTAGAGAAACTGTGCATTTGTCACATAGGTCGGTTTGTGTTAGCACCTTCAAAATGTTAGATTTTGTGCACTGTTTAGTTTAAAATTCTGTTTAAATGAGGGTAAATGTATTTAGCTAAGTTAACAACAAGGAGCAAGCGCAGCCGTGGTATTCTGGCATTTATTCCTTCCCCACTCAGTTCAAGTGTCTCCGGTGTTATGGGCTGTGCAGTGTTCCTGGCGTGACTTGGCAGTGGCATAGCATTATTGGCATTCCCAGCAATATTTTGTAGCATTCTTGTAGGATTCCCGTTGTGGCTAGGGCTCCATATTTGTTGTTCCTGTGTGTTGGATGGTTTGCCTTGCGGCCAGGCGGTCAGCAGGTTCCTTCAGCTGTATGTGCGCACATTCCCATGTGTGTAGACTGTTTATGCCTTCAAGAGTTCGGCATGTGTTGTTTCTCGTGTGTTTTTTTGCGTCTTCTGGGCTGTTTTTTCCAGTGGGTTTTCGTTGCTTCCTACAGTTTTTCATCACTATGGTCATTAATTTGGTGCCCCGTTCTACCCTTAATAGCTTGGCAGTGGGTTTTATTCCCTGGTCTTCGTCACAATCTACGCCCACATCGTCAGCCGATCTGGCAGCCATCTTGCCCAGTGTGGCGAATGTTTCTTTAGTTGCGACTTTGACTGCTTCTACCACGGTTGTTTCACCTTCTGTGGCCCCGCCACTGTTTTCGCCTGATGCCCTCATGGCACTGTGGTTCATGCAATCGGGAATACGCTGCCGGCCATCCTTTCAGCACTGCAATCCAGCAATTCTCAGCTGGTCAGCACCGCCCCCTCCTCCATGCCGGTTTCCAACTCTAGCGGATTTGCCCTGAGTTCAGCGCCACCGCCTTTATCACTGGCTCGGGCAGGAGTCTCTGGCTTGGCATCGAGTGCAGGTAGGCTTCAGGTGCCTTCTTTTATTCTCACATTCATGCCACTACTGGCCACTTCATCACCGAGCTCTTTCAGCCTCGTGGCTTCTTCAATGTCTCCATTGTTCACCACTGGTCGGTCCATGCCCCAAGCTGATGCTAATTCGGCTCTGCCCCTTCCCAACGTGGAAAAAGCTTTAGTGGTGGGACCAGGGCATGCTCCAGTGCCATACAAGTTGGTGACCAAGATCACAAGCGGCCAGTTCGTGGACCTGGCCGACTTGTTGTCAGCCAACTTGCGTTCACCCAAGCAGGAACCCCAAACTTACTTGGAAGGTAAATTCAAGTTCAAGTTTCAAGTTTTATTATTTTACACTGTTTACAGACGAGATACAACTTATTATAATCCATCAAATCTTTTCGCTTGCGTGCGATTGGTCTAAACACGTCACATGACCGAATATCACCCAGCTAAAACTGGGGGATATCCGAAAATATACCCCACATTTCAAATCTGCGCGCGTTCTGTAAAAGATTTGAAGGATAATAAGCACGATAGCCTCCATTTGGGGTGAAAATATGTTTGGATATTTGTCCTTGGACATTATCTGTTCCTCGAAACTCACAGTTTACCTTGAGCTATGCTCTCGGAAAACTGTTCGCTTCTCGGAACAGATAATGTCCGCGGACAAATTTTCGAGCATATTTTTGCGCCAAATGGAGACTATTGTTTATATATAACATAGTTTACCATAATACAGAAATAAAAATACATTCAAACAAAAGTTAGCCAGAAAAAAACACAATTAATTTTAAACGTGTACAGTGAGTTTTCGAGTTGGTCACTGTCATGTGTAGACATAAGTTGGCGTTGGCTGCATGTTAAATTAATTGTGTCATCCTCCAAGCATTGCCTGGTTGAGATCATGGATATCTTGACATGGACTGAGGCCTTTACTATTTATCAAATGGTCTTGTGCTCCATCAGCCCACAGTGCAGGAAAGACTTGACTAAGTACAAGCTGCTCATTATCCAAACAGCTCGCCAATATCCCAGCCAGGCCTGGTTGGAATATGACCTGGCCTTTCGCAAGGATGCAGCCACCACCAGTCTAACCAATTGGTCGAAGATGAACTCAGACCTGTACAATTTTCACTTGCGATCACCAACACCCCCGACCACAGAGCAGCTGCTTCAGCCATTGTCCAGCCCAAGCGCTGCCTCATTGACAGGTCAGGTCAGCAGCCCTTCAGCGCCATTTTGTTATTCTTGGAACCAGGGTTGGTGCATCTGGCCTTTTGATGTCACTACCAGCACATCTGCGAGCAGTGTCGAGGAGAGCACGTTGGGGTCAACTGCCCCTTTCCTCCAAGCACAAGCCAACGTTCCTGGTTTCCTTCTCCAGCTAGCTCTGGGACACAGCTCTGAGCCAGCAGGCTCACTTGTTGTACATAGTGTAAATAGTTTCTCATCCTGTTTGGTTCCAGTTTCAGTCGGTGGACGTTTAATCAGTGGGCCTTCGCCTGTCCCAAAGTGCACCCAAGTTAATGTTGCTGTTTCTCAGTTTTTTCGTCCTTAGTATCTGTCGATCGTGTGTCCTCGCTGGTCTTGTTTAAGTTTTGGGTGGGCTGGTCAACCATCCTGACAGATCCACAGCAGCTTATGTCCTCTCCAGTGTACAATTTGGCTTCCAAGTGGGCTTAGCAGGACGGACCTTCCTTCCCAGAATGATTGCTCTTCTTTCTGCCTTTCCTCGAGACGATCAGCCCATCCGGCTCAACCAGGAGTTTGGCTGAACCTGGCATGGTGGCAGGAGCTGTTCCCTTCATGGGAAGGCTTTAGCTTCTTCCTCACCCTAACTGGGCCCCTCTTCCGGATTTTCATGTGTCCTCCGACGCACCTGGAGCTTTAGGTTATGGAACTGGTTCTTCAGGTCCTGGACAGAGTCATAATGTCCCCTTTCTATTGCTTACAAGGACCTCTTCCCAATCGTAGTTGCTGGGCATGTGGGGGGCAGCCAATGGGTCGTGAGGCGGATAGAGTTCTTGAGCGACAACGAATCGGTGGTGACTGTGTTGAAGTCCGGCACTTCAAAGGACCGCAACTTGATGGTCTTACTTTGCTATCTCACCCAGCTAGCTGTGTGTGTTTACTGCTTCGTCAGTCCGGGGCAAGGACAACCTGGTTGCTGACGCAATTTCACACTTTCAATTTCAGTGCTTCAGGCAGCAGCCACCCCTAGCAGATGTGGAACCAACAGCAGTACCTCCAGCTCTTGTGGCAGTGTTGCAGACCTGTAGTCTAATAGTGAGATGTCAGTTTTACTTGCACAACGGCTTGGCCCTAGCTACTCGTCAGGTTTACCCTTCCTCTGAGCGTCGGTACAGTGCAATCTTGGTTATCTGGACTCATTGGGACTGGATGAAATAGTCCGGATAATCGAGGGTCCGGATAATCAAGGGTCCGCACAATCGAAAATATGAATATTAATGAGGAAGAAAACTGATTAAATCAAGGAAGCAACATTTAATCATGAAACATAAAAATTGTTTGGAAAACAATGTGGTCTACATCTCTATTGTCCGTTGTGAGTACATGAACCTGTTTTACACGTTAAAATTATTGAAAAATGTGTTTACATTGGCCTAAAATGTTGAAGTCTGTTTGTTTTAAAGTAGAACTTCGTGTACGCACTGAGAGTTCCATCATTCTTCGAAGCTGCATGATCTGAATAGCGTCTTTCCATCCACAATAAACACTTCTTAAAACATTCAACAGCTTCAGAGTTTGAAACAATTTTCTCATCTTGGCCTTCCTCCTCTTCCTCTTCATTGCTACTTTCATCTTCGAAAGAAGACTGTCCAACAACACTTTCTAAAATTTGTTCATCGGACAACTGTGGCGAAGTTGGGAGCTCATTTTCGACATTGAGCCAGTCTTCAACATCAGAGGAAGAAAGACCTTCACAGTTGGCTACTTGATTCAAAACAGCCATTATGGGTTCAGTGGAAATGTTCTCCGGTTCTGGCTCGGAAACACTTGGCCGCACGGGATGAATTTGCAGCTTACTGTATGCCTTGAATATTGAATCAGCATGTCCCTCTTCCCACGCATCAGCCAGCATGTAGAGTGCATCTTTCACAGTGTGTTGCTTTACAATTTCCTTAATGTTTTGCGTTGGATCAAGATCTTGATCGCAAATTACTTTCTGAAGGAGTTTCCCCTTATAGCGGTTCTTCATTGCTTGTAAGACGCCTTGATCCATCGGCTGAATAAGCAAAGTTGTGTTTGCAGGGAGAAACATACAGGTAACGGACCCATCGCGGGTTTTCAGCTCTTGAGGATGAGCAGAACAGTTGTCAATCAGCAACAAAGCTTTAGGCGACCGAATGTTTTGTGCACGTTGGTGGCGTTTAACAGCCGGGACGAAATCTTTCTTAAAGTGTCTATATCGCGAACAGGGTTTTTATAGTTATGGTAACTCTATACTGTGTAAAAAGGTATTCTAAGAAAAAAAATTGGATTCTGAGATTTTAACGCCCTAAGATATCGCCTTAAAGTTCCCGCATCAGCCACGCCCAATGAAGTTGACCGTGAGTCAGTGCAGAAAAGAGTCTGGGTTTCTGAATGGGTCGTGACGTCAAGTCAGGAATCACGAGATCCTTCTAGTTTAGGTAATTGTTGTTTCAGTAGTGGTGAGGAGTTTTTCTCGCCAAAAAACAAACAAATTGAAGTCTGCGAAGCAATGCGGTCGTCAAGCAAGCAAAATAAAAGCATAAAGCTTCGAGATATTCCTGAAGTGACGTCATTCGTCACCAATCTAACATTACGCGGTCATCTTCATTGGGCGTGGCCAAGGCGGGAAATTTAAAGCTTGATTTTATGGTAAAAAGCATCGGAATTCACTTTTTTGGGTTTGAAGACAGTTTTAGATGTTATAGAGATGATGAAAACCTAAAAAAACTTTTTGGCGGTATAGACACTTTAAACCACTCGGCAAAAATCTCCGAGTTCATCCAAGGGTTTCTTTGAGACTTGTAAATGACAGGGAGTGCATCCATGTTTACATTCTTAAAACATCTTGGCTTTGCAAATTTTCCAATCATAACTGGTTTCAGTTTATGTGTGCCTGTGGCGTTGGTGCAACCAAGGACGGTCAAGCGATCTTTTGATTTCTTGAAGCCAGGGGCAGATTTTTCACAGCATGACACCAGGGTTCTGTCGGGCAAACATTTCCACAAGATGTCCCGTTTCATCGGCGTTGTAGATTTGCTCAGTGGTTAAACCCTTTTCTTCCATCACTTGATGTAACTTCTGAAGAAAAGGCTCAACAGTTTCTTCTGCTGCAGAAAGTTTTTCTCCCTGGATGCTTAGATTTCTAACTCCATGACGAGTTTCGAATTTCTCCAACCATCCTGTCGAAGCTTTGAAGTCCCCATCTGCGGGATCTGTGTGAAGCTGGCTGTAAAAGTGTTTCGCTTTTTCTTGAAGAAGGGGACCAGAAATTGGAGTGCCAGATGTTCGTTGCTGAATAAACCACGCATACTGGGCGTTATCAAGCTGTTCATCACGGGCAACTTTCAGCGATTTTCGCTTTAGTCCTTCGCTGGTCTCCAAGTTGTTGGCAAACTTCATGATCTTTTCCTTGTTCTTGCGGATATCAGAGATCTGCTGCTTACTAACGCCATATTCAGCTGACAAATTGGTTCCTTTTTCTCCTTTCTCTAATCACAAAATGATAGACTGTTTATCTTCTATCGAAAGAACAGATCGCTTACGCTTCAAGGACATGATGATCGGGAATAAATGTTTGTGACGCTAGCTTGTTTCGATTTGCATACGACGCTGAACAAGCCAACAGAGCGTGAAATTTTCACTTAGCAACAAAGCAACTCTGAGCCAATCAGAACTCATTCAAATGCTCTTCATTAGTTACGGCGCATGCTAGCGCTACTCTTGCTCTTTGAAAGCAAAACAAACTCACTTTTCACTGCAGTTTTCAATGCTGTGGTTTTAAAAAGAACATGGCTATGAATCTTGATCATGACTAATGAATATTCATTACAAAATTGGGACTAGAGAAAAAGTCCGGATTATCGAGGTCCGGATAATCGAGGTTCGACTGTACCTTGATTTTTGTTGGCAGGACAGATGTTTGGGTCCTAACAGCAGTGACCTGCTCCCAGCAGATGAGCAGACCCTGATGCATTTTTCTGCATTGCTTGCAGACAATTTGACTCACTCATTCATCAAGATCTACCTCTTGGCAGTACGTTCTCTGCACATTGACAACAGCTTGCCGAATCCTTTGGTCAGTTGCCTGCAACTGCAGCGTCTCCTATCACCATCGACCTCCTAAAAGTGACCCCTTCTGTAAGCGTTGTGATATTTACGTTGGCTGGGGCAAGTCATCTGTCTGCCCGATTGTGGTGGTAAGCAACCACCTTGCACTTTGTGGCCCTGCCCCTGGTCTGATGTTCCAGTTTGCCAGTGGTAGGACGTTGAGCCGAGAGTGCTTGTCCTCCACAGTTCAGTCCATCCTCAGGGCAGCCAGATATGCAGGCTCATTTTCTGGCCACAGCTTCCGGATTGGGGCCTCTACCAATGCAGAATCCCGCAGTGTCCCAGGCCACTTTATCAAGATGTTAGGCCGGAGGTCCAGTGATGCCTAGCAAATCTATATCATTCTGTACCCCAGTCAGTTCGGTTGTGCGGGTTAGCAGTCAGATGGCCTACTAGGTATGTTATACAGCTCAGTTAATCCTCTTTCCTTCCAAGCGTGGCTGCAGCTGCATGGTTGGGTGCCTCAGGTTTGGGACGTCAGGGGGCCACAGCGGCAGGCCTCGAGCCTCCCTTATGCTCGAGATCCCTTTGGCATGGTGTGGGGGGCTTGTGGCTGAGGTGCAGGTAGGGAAGGCCACTAGGGTTTATTTGTATGTAGTCTGGGGGGGGGGGGGATAGGGCATTGGGACTTACATTGTTAAATGAGGTTAAATGTATTTATCTAAGCCCGTGTTTTCATGAAAGAGGTTTACTACGGTTACTGCTTACAAGGTTTCCTAACTAAAATGCAGTTCGTAGAGACGCTGTTTACACAGAACCAATTAGCTAGAGTAGGGCGCATACAATGGGCGGTTTGAGGTTTCTCGGAAAGCAAGTGCTGTAATGTTGCACAGAAACTATTTGAAAATTATAAATTTTCAGACTCCAACGCCGAACGCAGGTCGCTGTCAATCTGCAGGCGGTTATGTCGACCCAAACCCTCCTTAAATGCTCTCAGATGAATAGTTGCAAGAAAATTTTGATATCTCATCGAGCCTCTTCCGACCTGAAACAACACACGCTTCTCCTTCACTCAGGGCTGCTCTAACAATTTCTATTCTTGCCCGATTATGATTTTTTTTCTCTCTCTCTCTGTGGTAGGTCTTCTTTTAGTTGCACCTGCTTGTATACTGCTACCGAGCTAATGAACTTCTAACAGAAAGTATTGACGATGAAAGGGAAATTGCAGTCCAGGATATTTTTGCGTAAACATGAGTCAATTTAGCCTTTTTGCCCATTGACTTGAAGCCTACTTACTTCAGGAGGAATCTTTGTACTTTTTTCTCTTTTTGTACATGCTGTACGCGAGAACACTTGCTACCAATATGTCGTGACAACGTCTGCTTTTCCTTGGTTACCGTTGGTTACTGAGCTAAACCATGCCTGGTGAGGCGTTCAACTGTCAACAAACCTAGGTTGGCTTACTTTTGATTTTGCCGCCATTTACCGAGGTTTGTTACTGTGTTTACACAACTAAGAACTTCACTTCAGTAAAGTAAAAAAAACAAAAACAAAAAAACCAAGGTAAACATCTGTCGTGAAAACACAGGCTAAGTTAACAATGTAGATCAAGTGCAACCGTGGTGTTCTTGTTTGTAGCATTCCCCACTCAGTTTAAGTGTGCAGCATTCCTGGGGTGACTTGGGACCTGGCAGTGACTTGGCAGTGGCGTAGCATTATTGGCGTTCCCAGTGTTGCCCTTAGCATTCCCAGCGTTTTTGTAGGATTCCCGTCGTGGCTAGCCATGTATGTTGATTGGCTTGCCTTGAGACCAGGCAGTCAGCGGGTTCCTGCTGCTGTATGTCCGTGCATTCCCACGTGCGTACCCTGTTCATGCCTTCGAGAGTTTGGTGTGTGTTGTTTCTCATGTGTTTTTTGCGTCCCCTCCTTCCCTCCCCCGTTTCCTTTCTTTTTCTTTTTCTTCTTTTCCACTGGCTTATGGCTCATGGCTGGGGTACAGGTAGTTGTCAATAGTTTATTCTATCACATAACTGGCATATTGGTATCATTCTTTGAGTCTAACCAGTTTTGAGCTACCATGCGGATTGGACGACTTATTTGTTCAAACATGAAACATGCCAGTTTGTCTAGATGTGTCTAGACAAGTCGTTTGAGGCTCCAAAAATCCTAATGCTCGTGGAGATCATCCTGCCAGTCAGCACAGCGTGTTGCAAATGTGACATCTCATGTGTAAAACAAATTAAAACTAACTTGAGCAGCACCCTCGCTACTGGAACCCTTGATGTTTTTGCGCGCATTTCCCTCGATGGAAGATCTCTGGAGGAGTTTGACCCTATGCAAGCTGTAATTTTTTCCCTGATAACATAGCACATAAACATAAAAGAAAGTTAATAAAAAGGTTCCTGTTTTGCAGATATAGCTTTAATTAGTTAATTTGTTTGTACCGAATGTTTTGGGCAACTAAAATTCTACCCTGGGCAACTAGATTGTAAGGCTTTGTTGCCTCAGGGGCAACCAACTTAAAAAGTTAATGTCAACCCCTGAATATTATTTCATATTTGACAGAATTATGACATTGTATGTTTTGGTGGCTTTTGAGAAAAGTGGACACTTTCTGATGCTTATCACAAAGAGCATCCATCTCATTAACCTGTACATATATCTGGACATATCTGCCCCACTTTCGTATTATAATATAATTATAATTTTTACCAAGGATTGCCACTGGATATTCTCAAAACTTTCTATAGGAGAGGTTAGGATATCCATAAATTTTGAGAAACACATTGCAAAGCAAAAAAAAAGAGAACTGCATCTCTCTGTAATTCTAAATTGAATGTACAGTATTTTTTCGCAAACACTGATTGACCTGAACAACTGAAAGTGAAGTCTGCTGTTTCTATTGTGTAATGTGGCTCAGACAGGTCTGTTTTGTTGTCTACATGGCCATGATTGCTGCAGTTTGCACAGTAGGATCTCCTCAAACAATGCACATCATAAAAAAAATGCAGTCTCAGGGTTTTTAAAATTTGCCAGTGCCCAATTCACCGGCTACTTCAAGCATTTGTGGTGGGTACTTTTAGTCACAAAGTTAACTGATATATTATTTCACCAAGTGGACGCAATCATGGTCTGCTTTAATTTTCTGAGGTAATACAGGTTAAAAAAGTAAAAGTGCGGCTATTATATGCACCTTTCAAACTTCGAGGCAAGAGGTTGCGTAGAACATAAATCAAATTGGTACTGAAACTTGTGTTGAGCTTGCATAATTGAAATATAATAAAGTTACAGTTGATTCAATTTAATACACTGTAATAGTTCAATGAAATAGAATTGCAAGCCAAACATGATCAAATCCCAAAGGAATGAAAAGCACTACATGTAGCCTCTTATATGTGAACTTCCAAAGAGACTCCTCTAGCCTTCAGCAAGTTTTCAATAAATGCACCTTAATGCAAACAGATTTTCCAGATTTTCAAACTTTTTGCTGGGCCAGCATCCAGTCTTCCCCATGCAGGAATGGATCACCCATTTCAGGACTTTTCCCCATATAGCCACCTTTATTGCGACCCTAATGTGCACTGCCTACTGTGTGATTTCCTCCTGCTACTTTATTTCAATTTGAAGAGCCTGTGGGCAGATTTAATTTAATCCCTGTCTTAAAAATTTGTAATAAAAAAATAATTAAGGACATGTACCTTATCCTCTGAATTATCTTCACTGTTTCTGTCAGCTGTTTGATCTTCTTCTACATCCTCATTATACTGAGTTTGCTTAATACTTTGATCTGTTGAAATGCATGAAGACAGTGAGAAGTGTTCTTTATAGTGTATCTATCTTAGATTAACAACCAGTTTAATTAGAAACGAAAATACAGAGGAAACAAAATCTACAAACATCAAAAATTAGCAAGTGGTGTCAGCTCCAGCAACTAGAAAAACTATGATTGCTGGAAAAATATCCGGCTTTAGCCAAGACAGCTGATTCTTGTCTGGTACTGCAAGAGGGGAGTAACTTACAGTGGTACTGTGTCTTCTGTTTAAAAAAAGCAATGGGTCTAACTTTCTTTTGATCTTTACACTGTTATTGCACAAAAGGACTGTTTTTATCACTCCAAAAACAGTTACATCCAACTACAAATCAAAATCCAGTATACCTTGCACAGTCACGCTGTTTTCCACAGCGTTCTGAAAATAGGAGCCCGGCTCAAAAGCCGGGCTCAAATCACTGTCCCCGCTATCAACAACTGAAAACAACACAAAATAAAAAGCTCAGTTACACGCATGTTAAATGCTGAGGATCTAAACTAGCTTAAGAAAACAGATATGTAGTGAAATCTGCTTTAAAACTACACAGTCATATAATAATTCATACACTATAACTTTAACTCTTTCTATTACATTATAACTTCAACCCCTTCTAATGGCTGGGAGTCAAAGGTTTCTCTCCAGATACTTGAGGTTTTTGAATTACAGTACTTACCGCTCAAAAGTTAACACCCTCTCAAGAGACAAGAATCTTGTCTCGTGAGAAACAAGACTCTTATCTCACGAGAAATGTCGGAGACAAGAGGTGATAACTTACGTTTGAGTGGTACTATGTTTGCTACCGTCAATAGCATTATTGTTCACATTGAAAGTAATTGTACAGTCAAAGCTCTCCATGATGCCACCCTTGGCAAATAAGGCCTTCATTGTGAAAAGCTGTCGTGAACACAGACTGTATAAATTATTCAAAAGCTCTCATTATTGACCACTCCCAAAAGCAACCATAAGCACTCTTTGGCATTACAATTTTTTATTTTGTAATTCTTGAACCATCAGCTTTCTAAAAGGTGCTCGCTTGCTTGGTTTTAGCGGGCAATTACTCGGTAATAGACAGCAAACAGTTTTTAGATCACACATGTACATGTACAATCATTCGATATCTGAACTATATCGAACCGTCTAAACTTTATGGAAAGTTTGAAATAAATCTCTGACTACCTTGAGTAACAGAGCCACTTTAACAAGTGAAGAAATTGAAATAAAATCTTGTTTAGAGCACTCATTTAGCGTGTTCCCTTTCCGTGCACTGCATCCCTCATCTTGTTCCAGAAAAATCCATACCTCCCCGACAGTAAGGATTTTTCTCTAAGAACCCCCCCCCCGCCGCCCCAACCCTCTGGAAATGTGTAGTTCCAGAAAATATCCATACCCCCACCACGGAGGGAATTTCACGTAAGCCCCCCCTCCTCCTCGGAATTTCCATTTTTTGACCAATGAAATAACCCCCCCACCCCTCCGGAATTTCCACTACTATTTTGTACACCCCCCATACCCTCTGGAAAAAATAGTTTTGGCAAGAAAGTGTGTTAAAGTAAAAGTAAACACTCCAAACATTTAACGATTTGCGTTGCACATAACTACTAAATATTCTCGATCGATTGTAACATCTATATCTGAAGATACTTGAAAGAAAGCACTCAGCAATTTAGTGAAAAATGCTTTAAAAGAAAAGATAAAATGTTACGTTGTCAAATTACCTTCCTACACGACAAACTCCCTTTGTAGGTACAATTTCCATTGGAGGACTGAAAATGAGTGTGGATGAAATTGACACCGTACTTTTACTGCGAACACGATCGACAACAGACTCGGAACGAAAGCCAATTTTGCAGCAAAATTACATACAAATAGGCAGAGATAAACAGGGATAAGAAATTCTCAAGTTTGCGAAATCATAACATCATTTCTACCTTTATAAAGAAACTAATTTTCAAGAACGAAATCGACTGACACTTCGAAGACCGATGCGAAAACAAACTAGGCTAGTCTCCAGTGCCTTTCGGTCCAGAAGGTGATTTCATGAGGACTGGTAACAAGTAATGGCGGCCATTTCCACGCAACGGCACGTTCTTCACATTTGTTAGCTTCCAAAGTGCTTTTTGAAGAAAGAAAATGTATTTCAAATATAATGCGAGCCAAATACAAGTATTCAAGCGATTATTTTTCATGTGAAAGTTCTACTTAGTAGGTAAGAAAGGATTTTTGAACAGCTTGATCGCCACTCAAATCCGTATTGAATCAAAGGACCTCTCGAATCCCTCTGGAAACTAACTCGATCATACAACCCCCCTCCCCTCTGGAATGTCCTGGGTCTTTGACCCCCCCTCCCCTTCGGAATTTCCAATTCCCTCCGTGGTGGGGGTATGGATATTTTCTGGAACTACACAATCCCAAAAAGTGCTGACTAGCTCAACGAAGATCTTACCCAGGAGACTATTTTCTCTACTACAACCCTGTTCAGGAATCACAAAAAGTGTCGTCTGTCACTCTGGGACAAGTAGATGTAAATTTTCCTGTTAGGAAAGTGACTTTTTCCAGTCATTTGTCTGTGACAGGGAAGGGTTTCCATGTAAACATGTCAATAATAAACATTGTTTGCCAATCAAGTCATAAAAAGGAAAACACAAACAAGCATGACATGTCCCAGGAGATCTACTTGTCATAACAAACAGTGAGGGAATAGATGTGTCTATTCGCATCATGAGAAAATGCCTACAGCTGTACGACTTCTCTTTTATAATCATGACTAGCAATCCCTCCCCCGGACCCCATCAACTCTAGAAAACTTTTGTAAAGAGCTTCTGATCTTTCATTATTCAACAGCAAGTTTCATATAAAATTTAGTAGTACATCGATTATTGCATGCGCGCTGGTATCACTTCAAACTACACGAACATGTACAAATTGAAGCAATCATTTCATTTTACGCCGAGAAGTAAATAACACGTGGCGCAACAAAATCCAACGTTTAGGAGTATCAAATAAACAAACGGCGACCTCTGGGCAAGAACAATCAATCGCCGGAAAAAAATTCCGGCTCGATCGAGTCAAAGACAATCTAGGACTTCCGTAGAAAAACCTTCACCAAATAAAAACAACGCCTTGACTATCGATTCCTATATTTCTTGCAGTTTTCTACTAAAATTGACAAAATTAATTTTTTCGCCGTGGAAATTAAAATCTTTGAGCTTAAAGACATTTTCTCAGTCAAAACACATGTACCCAGTGCGCGGAGCCACAGCCGAACAAATGTAATTTTTTTTTGAAAAATTCTAATTCTACGAAAATGCATTTGTTGCGAAAAAGTTTTAAAGCTCCTTACCTTGTAGATCTGATACTTTTTCGGAAAATATTGGTCCAAAACTGCCAAAAACCAGTAAAACTGTTAGCACCACCAACTTGTCCGCCATCTTTAGAATAGCATTGTTTTCCAAACTGCGCGTGCTCGCGATTGTTACGCAGCTGACGTGTCGTTCTTTGGTGAATTTTACCAGGGAGGGGTAATTTTTGCTGTTGTAAAAACCCAGTGAAAGCAAAAGATCTTAACGAGAAACAATTCTTGAGGAAGTAAAAGACAAACGCCCAACCATAGCGATAGTTTTTTGGCTGCAGATTATATTTAAACCAGTTCGAAATCGAATTTAAGTGCGTGAATAATTCCTTACCCTCTCCCTGTGTGTGTTAATTTGTCACATCTGCAGCCATAGCAACGATGTAGGCCAACGGAGGGAATGCCATTGCAAGTGTTTCTGGGGCTTTGGGGAGTCGAATGGGATTAAGACCGCTCGACTCTAGATAAACAGTAGATAAACTGATCTTCACATAATCACAGTGTTAAAACCAGGAGCCAGTGTTAGAACAGGAACCAGTGTTTAAACCAGATAATGGGCTCCTGGTTAAAACCGATTTTTCAAACGATAAACGGTTCATCAAAAAGTAACGAGACAGAAAATAAAAGTGAAAAGTGAAAAACTGAGAGAAAGTGACAGACTACGGCCTGCAATCTTATGACTCGTCACGCAGTTACTGAACGTTAGTGATCAGGGATCACTCAAGGTTTCTGGTAAACCAATCCAACGGGACTCGATAAAAATCGTCTCATTAAGACACCTACACGATACTCGTTTTAAGTGTGACTCGTCTAATAAACGAGACTCGTTTGAATGTCGATCGAAAAAATGAGTCTCATTCGTAGAAATGAGACTCGTGATCAGTGAGGGAGGAGAGATTACGTGACGATGCCCAGGAGAGTCTCCCGTCAGAGATATCTTTTGAGGCTCGACAGAAAGAGAAGTTTGGGCGAGGAAAATTTTGGAAGACGATTTTCTACAGTTTTTACACGCTCGATTGCATTCAAAAAAGAGCTGACTTAATATTTCATCAATCTCTACTAACCTAAAATTAACCGATCTATTACACAATTTACCATTACAAATCCTTTCTAATAACGTTAAGAGCAAATAAGTAAAATTTGAATTTCGTAGCAGAAGTCGAAGAATCGATTTTCCTCTCTTTTCGTCCATAAATAGCCCTTAGGTAGATATGAAACGTGATGTAGTTTTTTTTTAGCTCGAAGCGCTTTGAATTCGAGAAAATCGAGGAAAATAATTTTCGCCTCGACATACACCAAAATGGCCGATCGCAAAGTAATTTGCGTTCGCGTGTGAAGAAGAACCAAGACTTATGGATAGTTTTTCTTGAAACACAAAGTATTCAGCTATCCAAAACAGGTTAGAACTTGACTTAAGCGCCATTTGAGAATAAATACACAATTTTTAATATATCCCTCTCCGAATTCCTAATTTACGAATAAAATCCAGAGATGTTCTCGACATGAGCCATAACTCCAAATATCCTTGAAACTTCGCCTTTGCAACACTTTTAAGTTGTTGTAAAACATGTCATGACTAAAATCAGCTTGGGTTATTCTTCGAGTGGTTTTTGAGGCCCAGCTGAAAAACCGCGATTTTAACAAAAACATGACGAAAAGTAACAGGACAACTCGGATTAATATTAATCGGATTAATATTAATCTTAATGATTATTATAATCCAGTAATAGATTATTATAATCTATTACTGAGGTTTGAGCCGTGCCTTAATCAATTAGGATTAATATTAATCAGATTAATATTAATCCTAATATTAAATCCAGTAATAGATTATTATAATCCATAACTGAGCTTCAAGCCGTACCTTAAACGATTAGGATTAATATTAATCTGATAAATATAATCCCACATAGCTCAAATTTGTACAAGTCTCTCAATAAAGAAAATATTCTATTCTAACCACGACGAATTTGCTACTTGTTCTAGTAGTTTGTGAACAAAACCCTTAATTACATTTAGTCAATAACCGCACTCCTTATTATACGTTATTTTATTTTAGTAGTAGAAGTCGGCAGTTGATATGCCGGCTCCGAACCTCGAAACAGTTAATGTCTTTGGGGTTGTCGCGATTCCTACGCAGCTGGTAGTTATTCCCTTTCTTAAGGTCCCCTTTCTTGTAAAAACACATGCCGACCGCACGGATTCGCTGGCCCAGAGGCGCTTGTTCCTTTTCATTTACTTCTAGGCTCAACATCGCTACCAGCTCTAACATATGCAAGTGATCGTGTGACTGATGTGATCAGTGTTATGTC
>JAHPZR010004320.1:22500-52328 GCA_019787425.1 Platygyra sinensis
AATCTCAATGGCCAATGGGAGTGCATTATTTGCCAATACATGGTTCATACAGGTTTGATAACTTATTATTCCAGGACTTTTCCAGGACTTTTCAAGGGCTTTTAGCAACATTCAAGGAGTCCGTTTATACAGGCACAATTTAAATATTTTCCAGTCGCTCCAAAAAGGCAATACCTCAAAGTGCAAATAATGTCTTTCAACCAAATGAAAACAACTATTTCCTTTGCAATCTTTACAATTCGTTTAAGAAGGACCGAAGTTAATACATTTCATGCTTTAAGCTACATTTCCCTCATGGCTTTACCTGTTAAGAGGGGGGCTACACAAGACAACTGGGAAAAAGTCATTAAAGGCATGGTTGAAAACTTTGAATAAGAAACATTGTCGTGCTATAAAAACCTTAGCCGTTTTCAAAGAGACTATAAATACATTTCTCAACTGATGCTAGATATTAATGCAACCTTTTGATGTTAAAATTAATGAGCTTGATTTGCTGTATTCTCAAGTCTACAAGACCTTTTTCATAAAATGTAAGCTCTGCTTCTTCAAATTTAAGGAGTTTTCAAGGAGAAAACCATTTTCAAGGAGTTTTCAAGGACCTGGCAGTTTTTCAAGGAGTATTCCAGGCCTGTGCAAACCATGCAATAATGCACATTTTGAAGGAGTCATATGAAATAATCATGTTACACTGCAGTAACAAATGATGAAATTATGTGATTCTCGCAGTTATAAGTGCGACGAGTCTATTGCAACTAAGCCTGAAAAAGAATCAAGCTTGAACAGAGAAGTTGACAATCATAACACTTGCACACGCACACAAACACACAGAGACAAATAGGTACCCATAGAGATAGGGTACAATTGTGTGGACTACTTATACACACAGGACAAAGTTATGCAACAGTACAGAAGTTGTTGAAACATTGCACTGACGTTTCTTGATTGCAGATGTTATAGAAACAAGGAAATCAACCAGCAAAAACGATGGATGGCACATAGGTCATATTGTGTACTTATTGACTGAGTGGGAGGGCCGGACGGGAAAATATTTGGCTCGAGGTCCGTGCGTCCTGACCGAGAGCCAAACATTTTCCCGTCCGGCCCGACCTTACTCAGTCAATAAGCATTTTATCATATGACCACTTACTGTTAAAAATTATGAAAATTCTGTTTGAACCTAAATAGGACGCGATTACATAAGATCAGAGGGTCGAGCGCGCGGAACAATTACATAAAAGTTTCTATATACAACAAAAATTTGTCATTTATTTCTTCGAAAAAATACGACTCATTTTCTCATTTTTTTTCAATTGCATATTCATACTGAAAAGCCAACAAAAAGTTGACATCTGAAAGCTGTCAAAAATATGTCAAAGCCATCAAAAACTTAGCGAGTGACAAAAGGTCGCTTCACGCTTCACTGAAATTGTTTACAAATCTTCTTCATCTAGACTCTCGGAAATGTCGGCATCAGGAGCTATTTGTCAACCTCTTGGATTTTCTTAAACAAGGGACAACCAGCAACTGGATATTAATGACACAGATGTTGCCTCCTGTAAACTGTGCCTGGCTTTGCTGGCTTTACTGGTGTAGTGGAAATTACTCGGTTAAACACAAGCGACTTATCTTATCTGGATGAACTGTACGGCAATGAACTTGTATTCGTACTCAGTTTTGTCTGTTCAAACAACACTGACGTAGAAACTACAGAACAGTTTATCCTAATGCACAGAAGATATGTGTATGATTTTTCTGGTTTAGCCAACTTCTCCTAAAAACTCTGTAAACTCGAAGAAAACATTTGTAATGTACTTTGTTTTCTTCTTCGGTTTTCTTGTCTCGGACACACGATGAATTCTTGGATGCCTTCCAAGGAAAGAAGTTTCGTCTCAAGACTGTTTGCTTAGCTTATTCCAAAGGTTATTTATCACCGGGTCATTTTATCCGGAAAAGTTGCTTCCTTGACCGCCTGCTTGGTTGTTGGCTTCTGAGAAAGTTGTAAGCTTCTTCGTTTGCAACGAGTGTTAAATTTCTTTCTTTGCTTTCGGAGTGAGTTGGCAACTGAAGTAGTTCTGCATGGGACAATTCGCCTGGATAGTAAAATTCGCTCTCAGAATGTTCACTTTCATGACTCATTTTGGAGAAAACATTATCTGACATCAAAAGAATTGTTTTTGTGATTAACTCGCATCGATTTTGCCGTATGCGTTTCTAGTAGGGCCGTATGCATTTCTAGTAGGGCTGTACGCGTTTTTCCGGTCCCATCACTTCGATGTATATGGCCCTCATATGGGACCTTTTCTCTTATAGTTTTCCAAGGAAATTGCGCGCGGGGCCGTACGGGTCATATGATAATGATTGTTAGTATATACACACTCAGTGATCTTGGTGTTTTAAGCAATCTGATTGGTTCGCTATCTCTGGCTAATGAGCATTATTCACCCCCTACCGAGTGAATAATGCGTAAGCCAAACAAAAATGAAGCATACTTTTGAATAAAGCATACTTTTGATTCACACTGATTTGAACGGTGTTTAAGGACCATTGTTCTAGACTGTCACGAGGTTTTTTCGAAGATTAACTATAGATTTTCCATGTTCAAAGATTCTGTAAATAGTTTCGCGAATTCGCGCATGCTTTGTACAGCTTGCACGTTTTCCACGCATGAATTGAGAGGTCAATTAAATCGATTTTTAATGGTTTCCTTCTGAAATGTTGTTGAGATCACTTCCTGTGTATATACTCAAACAATTATTCTTCTCAATCTCGGTGAATAGTGGCAGAATATTTACCTCGATTTCAAAGAATAATTGTTAATTATTGGCTGAAGGGAATTCATGTCACGTTTATAGACAGACACACCATTTTGATAGCATAGTTTGGAGCTACTAGTGGCAGTCAACACAACAAAACAATGGTTACAAATCGTTTTTGCTTTGGCCTAACGATCGGTTTACTGTATAATATTGTGGGTGACAAATTCCTCCATAATTTAATTCACAAGTGAAATTATACAATTACTATGGCTATGCTTCCTTGATACAATATAAACAAGTTAAAAAAAACAGGATTGTAAGCATACAAATGTAATTTGTCACCCATGATATTAAAAGGTAACCATGCAAATGGTATAATTGTGAAGATAGGAAATAATTTCACAAACATACATGAAATTACCAATTTTGATTGCCTATAGTTTCAGAGTTCCTCAAGTGCAATTATACGTAGAGTTGTTGTTTCTGAATATACCCTTTAAAAATAATATCAACAGCATTTTCTACAGTTAATCCAACTGCATATGCTGTTTTAAGGCCTGCTGAAGCCACAGAGCATTTCGTTTGTAAGGCACCATTTTTGACTTCCTCAGTTTACAAACACTGGTGAGATACAAGACAGTGAGACATAACAAATAGCTACAAACATGTATAACAGCTAAACTACAGTGTACCTATAACACAACCCTAATCTTTCCCAAAGCCTAATTTGGACTCGGTGTAATCAATTTAAAGGTTGCTTTTACCTGGCACAAAAAGATCTTGGGTATTTTCTTCAGAGCTAGCCGGAACAAAGTCTGTGTCAGTTGACATTTCACTTGTTACCTCCTGGTTGAAGAAAATAAAGCCAAAAATGAATTTTATTTTGAAAAAGAAAGGAAGCGTGACCACAGTAAACATGAAAATGACATGAACATAATACTTATATTACTATTACTTCTAGAAGCAGAACACAAAGCTTTGATATTTACACTGTAATGCAGCAGCAGCAAACATGTTCACTAAACATTAAGTACAAAGACAATCGTTTTTCTAATACTTGTTGATTTACATCTGCATTCACTTCAAACACATAACATCATCTGTAACAAAGTCCAGGGCTCGAAATAATTTCCGGAGAGTCTCCGGACACGATGACCGGCCAAATTCATTTTAGCTCGGTCACGTACCGTTTCTGGCCGGTCAAATTATATAAAATAACTCAAAACAGGGGCCCATGAACCAAAACTTGCGTTATACATTTCCAAAAAAGTTGCTTAGAGCTTATAGCACTTTAAAGTACTCATTGTCAACAACAAAAGTGAATTACAGCAGCAAAATGAAAATAAACTTATGTGTATTAATAGGTACACTGTCTGTAAGAGTAAAGACTAACCCGCAACACGTTAAATATCGTTATCGTACACATTAAATTTTCTTATTTAGTAAAAGCACAGTAAATGGCCCCATGCCTCCAAATATAATGATTTCTGGTGTACGTATCGCGGTGTGAGATCTTGATCCTAAAACTTTGCCAGTAATCCATGTTACTCCTCATTACAAGAAAAAGAAAAAATTGTATTCATCTAGCAGGCGGTTACTGGGGGGTTTCATTGCGGAAAACCCGTTCCGTTCGCTAATTGGGCACCATTTTGGATTTTTGAGGCGCGCGCTCCCAGGTACGAACGGTCGAGCGCAAAAATCGAGGGAGTGGGGAGGGGAGGGAAGGGAAAAACCTTCGCGCCTCTAGCCCCCCTCCCCCCGCGTCACTTTTTTTGTCATCTACCGTTCGTCCCGCTCCTCCGCGTCGCGTATTATCAAAAATGACGGCCACGAAAAGCGAACAGCGTGTTTTCTCGCCGAAGAAAAACTCCAACGCCTACAGGTAGGCTAGTATTTATCGAGAAAACTTATTAACCTGGCATTTTAACTCTGGTGTGCCGGAGCCGGAAGACACATCAAGTGTTCAAGAAATATGGTAATATGGTATATGCGTGAACCCCCATGTCTGATTGTAAACAACGGTTCTTGTTGCATTTCACCCAAGATTTCAGATTAAAGTTCCGCAAATGACAATACGCAGCGACTTGCTACAACTGAAGCAACTGAAGAGCATGGAAATTTTAATTTAATTTATTTTATTTTTCAAGACTATCAAATGTGACCGGTCAACTTGACCGGTAAGACAAAAGGTTGACCGGTCAACCTCCCAAATCAGTTCGGACATTGTCCGTTGACCGGCCGTTATTTCGAGCCCTGAAGTCGTACCCATGTAGTTTTGTGGGCATGATTCTTTATTTCCCTTTACCTTCAAAAGTATAGTCAAAAACAATTATGCATTCAATTAATAATCTATGTTCCTGCAAGTATTTATTACAGCTTTGCAAATAAAGGTCATATCTCACCTCAGCTGGCTGACCATACAGTGATGCCAGGGGTATTGGTATCCCTAATGATGCAACAAAGAACATGTACATGAAGATAATACATTTGCAAAGAATTCCAGAGGTGGCCACAGAATGTACTCATGTGTGTGGACAATTAACTGCATTATGATTTCAGCTATTTGACTACATATATTAATAATTAATTAATGAATTAATTAATGAATGAATGAATGAATGAATGAATGAATGAATGAATGAATGAATGAATGAATGAATGAATGAATGGAATGAATGGAATGAATGGAATGAATGAATGAATGAATGAATGAATGAATGAATGAATGAATGAATGGAATGAATGAATGAATGAATGAATGAATTACAAATACATATTTTCACCCCACTACATTTATGGTTTATAGTGCACAGTAAACCAATGTATATTTTGTGTAGCACTTGTTGAGAAAAATATTCCAGCCTTCACACTTTGGCACTGGTCTGAGATGCATGCAGTTTCTTTGACTCTTCAACACTAGTGCTGTTGTGGAGTCCTTTCACATTATCTAAACAATAAAGTTTCAAGTTCATATACTGTACTGGTAAGTGACTAATGACTTTTTATACTAATTGTTACATATTTGCCTTCTTACTCCTCACCATATGTTTAGTTATGGATTTGTTTAAGATAATCCAACAGTTTTGAGAAAGCTGGTTTAAAGAAGTACAACAAATTTACAGTACCAAGTATTTTCCTTTCCACATTATTCATTCGGTTTTTCAAAAATGCTTTTGCAACCTGCCAACATTGTTTTCACATTGTTGATATAATGTAATACCAAAATAACAAGGCCTATAAAACAAACTGTCAAACTCCAAAGAGCTGACCATGTCCCCACAATGTTACCCAGATTCTGTGTAAGTACACCAGGGATTGGGATTAGGAATAACTGTTTTACTTGATGAAACCAAGTGACCACGTCCCCATAATGTTTACATAGATTTTGTGTCAGATCCTATCTGTAGTATTCCTTCCTTTCACCTCATTTGCTGTAATCTCGCAACTGTCCAGTGTGACTAGCCATACCCTTGTCAGCCCTTAATTATCATATTCACAATACATTATTAATTTTAGCCTTTAAAGAGCAATTCCAACTAATTTCACTTCTTGTAAATAAATGACCTGGTTTGTTATAATCAGTACATGCAGTAACTGCTCATTGTGACCAGCCTTACCATTGCCTGTTGCCTTTTGATCCTGGCACTTTTTCTTTCTTCTCGAGTCACCAGCTTCATTTAATGCACTTCTATCAGCATCTCTCTCATTCTCATCACCTCTTGATGCATGCAGTTTCTTGGACTCTTCAACACTAGTGCTCTCATGGGGTCCTTTTAAATTATCTAAATAATAGAGTTTAAAGTTCATATACTGGGAAGTGACTAATCTAATGACTTTTTATAGTGATTGTTACATATTTGCCTTCTTACATATACTCCTCACCATATGTTTAGTTATGGATTTGTTTAAGATAATCCAACAGTTTTGAGAAAGCTGGTTTAAAGGAGTACAACAAATTTACAGCACCAAGTATTTTCCTTTCCACATTATTCATTTGGTTTTTCAAAAATGGTTTTGCAACCTTCCAAGATTGTTTTGGTATTGTTGATAAAATGTAATATCCAAGATTGTTTTCATATTGTTGATATAATATAATACACGAATAACAAAGTCTAAGGAATAGAACAGAAACTGTCATAATCCAATGAGCTGACCATGTCCCCACAATGTTACCTAGATTCTGTGTTAGTACACCAGGGATTGGAATTAGGAATAACTGGTTTACTTGATGAAACCAAGTGACCACGTCCCCATAATGTTACATAGATTTTGTGTCAGATCCTATCCATAGTACTCCTTGCTTTCACCTCATTTGCGATAATGTGGCAACTGTCCAGTGTGACTAGCTGTACCCTTCTCAGCCCTTAATTATTATATTCACAATAAATTATTAATTTCAGCATTAAAAGAGCAATTCCAACTAATTTCACTAGTAGTAACAACCAGGTTTGTTATGTCAGTAGATGCAGTAACTGTCTTTTGTGACCAGCCTTACCACTGCCTGTTGCCTTTTGATCCTGGTACGTTTTCTTTTTTCTTGAGTCACTGGCTTTATTTACTGCACTTCTATCAGCATTTCTCTCATCCTCATCACCTCTTGATGCATGCAGTTTCTTAGACTCTTCAACACTAGTGCTGTTATGGGGTTCTTTCACATTATCTAAACAACAGAGTTTCAAGTTCATATACTGGTAAGTGACTAATGACTTTTCATTCTAATTCATACATATTGGTTTTCCTACTCTTCACCACATGTTTAGTTATGAAATTGTTTTAGGTAACCAGACACTTGCCAGTTTTGAGTACGCTGGATTACAGGGGTATAATACATTTACAGTACTATGTATTTTGCTTCCCATGTTATTGATTTGGTTTTTCAAAAATGCGTTTGCATTACCTGCCAAGATTGTTTTCACATTGTTAATATAATGTAATACCAGAATAACAAAGCCTTAGGAAAAGAACACAAACTGTCAAACTCCAAAGAGCTGACCATGTCCCCACAATGTTACCCAGATTCTGTGTAAGTACACCAGAGATTGGGATTAGGAATAACTGTTTTACTTGATGAAACCAAGTGACCACGTCCCCATAATGTTACATAGATTTTGTGTCAGATCCTATCTGTAGTATTCCTTGCTTTCACCTCATTTGCTGTAATCTCGCAACTGTCCAGTGTGACTAGCCATACCCTTGTCAGCCCTTATTATCATATTCACAATACATTATTAATTTTAGCTTTTAAAGAGCAATTCCAACTAATTTCACTTCTTGTAAATAAATGACCTGGTTTGTTATATCAGTACATGCAGTAACTGCCCATTGTGACCAGCCATACCATTGCCTGTTTCCTTTTCATCTGGCACTTTTTCTTCTTTCTTGAGTCAACAGCTTCATTTAATGCACTTCTATCAGCATCTCTCTCATTCTCATCACCTCTTGATGCGTGCAGTTTCTTGGACTCTTCAACACTAGTGCTCTCATGGGGTCCTTTTAAATTATCTAAATAATAGAGTTTCAAGTTCATATACTGGTAAGTGACTAATGACTTTTCATTCTAATTCATACATATATTCGTTTTCTTACTCTTCAGCACATGTTTAGTTATGGAATTGTTTTAGGTAACCAGACACTTGCCAGTTTTGAGTACAGCTGGTTTACAGGGGTACAATACGTTTACAGTACAATGTATTTTGCTTGCCATGTTATTGATTTGGTTTTTCAAAAACACATTTGCATTTACCTGCCAAGATTGTTTTCACATTGTTGATATAATGTAATACCAAATAACAAGCCTATAACACAAACTGTCAAACTCCAAAGAGCTGACCATGTCCCCACAATGTTACCCAGATTCTGTGTAAGTACACCAGGGATTGGGATTAGGAATAACTGTTTTACTTGATGAAACCAAGTGACCACGTCCCCATAATGTTACATAGATTTTGTGTCAGATCCTATCTGTAGTATTCCTTGCTTTCACCTCATTTGCTGTAATCTGGCAACTGTCCAGTGTGACTAGCTGTACCCTTGTCAGCCCTTAATTATTATATTCACAATAAATTATTAATTTCAGCCTTAAAAGAGCAATTCCAACTAATTTCACTTCTTGTAAATAAATGACCTGGTTTGTTATAATCAGTACATGCAGTAACTGCCCATTGTGACCAGCCTTACCATTGCCTGTTGCCTGTTGATCCTGGCACTTTTTCTTTTTTTTTGAGTCACTGGCTTCATTTAATGCACTTCTATCGGCATCTCTCTCATCCTCATCACCTCTTGATGCATGCAGTTTCTTTGACTCTTCAACACTAGTGCCGTTATGGGGTTCTTTTACATTATCTAAACAATAAAGTTTCAAGTTCTTATACTGGTAAGTGACTTATGACTTTTCATTTTACTTTTTACATATTTGCCTGCTCACTCTTCACCATATGTTTAGTTATGGATTTGTTTAAGATAATACAACACTTGCCAGTTTTGCGAAAGCTGCTTTAAAGGGGTACAACAAATGTACAGAACCACGCATTTTCTTTTCCATGTTATTGATTTGGTTTTTCAAAGATGCATTTGCATTACCTGCCATGATTGTTTTCATATTGTTGATATAATGAAATACCAGAATAGCAAAGCCTAAGGAAAAGCACACAAATTGTCACACTCCAAAGAGCTGACCATGTCCGCACAAGATTGTTTTCATATTGTTGATATAATGTAATACCAAAATAACAAAGGCTGAGAAACAGAACAGAAACTGTTAAAATCCAATGAGCTAACCCACAATGTTATATAGATTTTGTGTCAGATCCTGTGCGTTGTAATGTCCTGGTTTGTTATATCAGTACAGTAACTTTCCTTTGTGACCAGCCTTACCTTTACCTCTTTTCTTAAGATCCTGGTTCTTTTCCTTTTTTCTTGCATCACTGGCTTCCTTAAATGCACTTCTATCAGTATCTTCTGCATCCTCATTACCTCTTGATGCATGCAGTTCCTCAGACTCTTCATCACTATAGCTGTTATAGGGTCGTTTTCCATTATCTGGTAGAGTTTCAAGCAAGTTGATATACTGGTAAGTGACTAATGACTTTAGTTGTTATTGATACATATTTGCCTTCTTACTCTTCACTACATGTCAAACAATTTAATTTTTGTATAACAGATATACCCAAACTTCGGAACAATACACAGTTAAGACGACAGCTGGTCAGTTTACACATTCCTTGCTTTCACCTTATTTGTCGCAATGGGCAATTCCAGAAAATATCCATACACCACGACGGACAGCTTGCACATTTTAAACCCTCCTTGCCATTACATTCCTAATCCTTCGAATTCCTAATCCTAAACACTGCATGTGGAGACATGGTCACTTGGTTGCATTATGTTAGCACTTTAGCTTTGCTCACCATTATTTGTAGTCATTTCTTCATTTCAGTTTTCACCATATTAAATATGTGCAATATACAGGGCCATTTGTTAAATGCTTTGTTTTTTTTTGGAGCCACAAATTTATCTGAATCACAAGCAATTGATTTCCAGTGTAGCTTAATTCCTCGCCTTTTGTCCTGCCGAGTTTTGAGCTTACAGCTACTATATACATGTACCGTGTTCAAATTCTTATCATAACTTGTTTGTCTAGCCTTGCTTGGGGGATTCCAGCTGATGAACTACATGTATATATTTTGTGCTTTATCATTAGAGTAACCAAGGATGGAATCAAAATTACTGGGGAAAATTCCTGGCACCCGGGTCTAAATGAAAAGCACTGGGAGTTTCAGAAGGATTGCAACCTGTCTTGTGAACTCTCTTCCTATTTTATCCTCGTGAAAGCATGAAGTGCACCATTATTACTACCTTTCTCAAATCACACGCAAATTCAAATCCAAATGCAAGATTATTATTAAATTAAACTACAGCACAATGTACAATGTGACAACAGAGAAACATACCACAATTAAACCGCCATGGGAGATCCTTGACCCCATAGTCATATCGAAGCTCAGTGTTTGGCAATATGTTTTTTGTTGCAAAGAGGCAGAGCCATACTCTCCCAGAAACTTCCAACTTCTTCATCTTACAATTTGACTTTTTGGCAGGGAGATCATTAACCATGCGACCAAGCCCACTTGAGAATGTGGCATCAATACTGAAATTCAAATAACAGTCTTGCTCAGAATTAAGGCAGCCAAATGTAGATGAAAGACATAGAAAGAACTGCATTAGTAATAGTCTAATGGCTAGTGTGTACAGAGGGAATCAGTAACTCTATGTTACAGTAATAGCAATACTGATTGCATGAAAGCAAAATGTTCACAAAGTCTAAGAATGACTGAATCTCAACTAGAGTTTGCTCTATAAATTAAACTACACTGTATATTTAAGGACTTTCTAGCTCAAAGTGGATTAGCAGTAATTAACTGTACTCCATGTGATGGCGTTATGTAAACGTTTTTTTTTTTTACTTTTCATGTGGCTGTAGAAATTTGGGATGGTTTAAATTTTTGGGGGGTACTTTTCTTGTTTGAAATTAAAATTGCCCAAATTCTTCGCAAGTATGGGAAATGACTACAAGTATAAGCTGAAGATATGCATGCATTAACCAAAGATTGAATTCCATACAGATCAAGACACCCACTATTTTGTCCCTTTCTAAAACCGCAAAATACTGTATCATTAAACTTCTACAATGTATTTGAAAATGATTGTTTTTGTTTGTTTGAATTGAGTTGCCACATTTTCTTGAGAATTTAGCTCACCAGAAGGTAGCTCCTTTCCACTGAAAAAAATAGAGGAAGCTTCCTTGTTCTGAAGAGTACTCCTTTTCACGCTGTTCTCCTTCCTTGGCTGAGATAAGCTCTCCTTTGTACTGTAACAAGAAGTCTCCATTCTTAAATTCTCTGGTTGCAAATACACCTTTACCTTAAGGAATAAAACAAATTGAACACATCAAAGATAGTTCTAGTACAATTAAGATCATTACATGTAGTTTGACACCTGCTAGCCTTTGAATATTGGTTGACCAATTAAAAGAGGCACTATATAATAATACATATTAATTGTGAAATATTGGATGAGGAATAATGTATGCAACCATGCATGTTGGTTTACTGTACCACTCATCTTAATAAGAAATGGCTGCACAGCCCTTGCAATCAAATGTGTTGATGAATGCCACATTTTATGGAGGGCAACCAGGGTTAAAGGGGCAAATTATGTGCTCGAAAGTATAAAATCAGTAATAACAATAAAATAATTTTACTAAAATGTTTAACTCACTTTAACTCTGTATGTAACATGAAGTATGAGAATAAATTAACAAAAACATTACAGCTTGCAGGTTGCAAGGAAATCATTTTTCTTTTTTCACAAGCTTAAGTGTACAACACAACATTAAACTAAACATCCCCTCAAAGAAACTTCACTAGTCCGTCGGGCTACTGATGGTTAAAAAAACTAGCCCCAGGCTATCGGACACAACTTTCCTTGCATGCTGGCTTGGCAAATGACTACAAAACCTAGGTTAGCAAGTTGGTGACTTCTAACACAATTTTACTTGCCAATTTTTTTCTACTTGCCATATGACAATTAAAATGGCCACAGCTTGGAGTTTCTCAGTCTTTTCTTTTGCTTTTATTTGACTGCTCATAAGCAAACAGTACTTTGCTAATCACCTCTATGTCAATTAAGCTATCAAAATGCGCAAAATCACCATAAATTCATTTGTAATGTATAGTGTGTGTTCACTCATGTGACTGGCTGCCATATTGGTTCACTGAATCAAAAGCAATAATTGATTATTTTGCATAAATCCCAAGACCCTTTATGCCTCCAGCATGGCCATCGGTTTTTGTTTTTTTACTCCTCCAACATGCATATGGCCACTGTGATGTCTCATGAACACACACTATTGTGCATAATTATACGCTGTACTTAGTTCACTAACAAAAGAACAAATTGTCTAATCATACCAATGTAATCACTGATGAACCTTTCCTCAAAGCCAGGTTGGTCAGTATCGCTTTTAATGCAATCAATAGCCAAATCATGCGGAAGTTGGCCATTTCCTCTCTGCAAGCACAATAATATTGGTCACCCAGGGTTGAACATGTGGATAAGAAAAAGTTGATTACCTTTTACAGTGGGAGCAATGAAACTGAAATAGATATTTTTGTGTTTTGGTTAGAACACAATGAAAACTATGGTCTCTTTTAGCCAGTTATATATTTATTTTAGGTTGAGTTATTATAATTGCAAATCCATAAAGACCGTCATCCCTCTTGGAACTATCCAAGGATCTCCAAGGATGATATTTATGTTTAAACTACATATGGAACTGTATGCCACAAACTGACAAAACATACTGTAGAAGCCAGCAAATGGGTTAAAAGTTACTGTTAGTCAATACTCAGGGTTCTCCCTAAATTTTTGAGTAGGAGGAGAATAAAATGGAGTAGCCAGCAGAGGAATTTCCGCCATTTTGCACGTGTTGGAATACAGAGTATGTTGTCTTATATGGAGTGCTTTTCGTCCATAACCGCTGCCTCGCAATCTGAGCCTGTTTCGTTTGCTGAACGTTCGAGCAGATTCAAGCGTGGTGAAATTCTCGACGAAACTTTCAAGTTTATTCAGTCAAAAACATTTTTTGGACGCTTGGCTCTTTAAGGAAAACTTTATTTATTTCCCAATGTATTTACCCAAGGGAAAGCAGGCGTCGCAAATGGAAAAGTTGATGTTGGATGCAAAACAAAGTACTTATTTACTTTTTGATTTGGATCTGAGTAGCCGGCGCGCCCAGGACGACCAGCCGGCGATTTTCGCTGGTCGCCGGGGCTTACGGAGATCTCTGAATACTCCTCTTAATAAAGCTGCATTCTTATTGTACCAGTATGTTATGGCAACTTAACTACAGAGAAATCATTTGGAGTATACTTTAGTGTGACTCAGTGCCTTCACCCGATTAAACGCTGATGCCTCGATTAAATGCAGGCGCCTCGAATAAACACTAGGACCTTGACTGAACAGGGCAAAAAACTTCCACATGTCTGCCCCTCTGAGATGACTACTTCTTCACCATGGACGAGTGGATCTCAAGTCACTCGTCTAACTGGACGAGTACTGTACTCCTTGGAGTAATAATGAAAACACTCGGCTTAAGACACACCTTGAATTCAAGATAAAAGAATGTCTCAAACGTTTGACTTTCAACCCATAGAATATGCAATTTCCTTCATGTGAATTCACAGCAAAAGCACTAAGAGAACTCTTGTAGTGTTGAAGCACACTTTCTTAGCCAAGTTGAAAGCCCAGAAGAGCCTGGGAATGAGTTTTTGCCATGAGGCAAGATGGCGTCCAGTTGCTAGAGTCTACGCGTATGTGGTCGCGCGCTTCTGTCTTGCTTGGATACAGATAAAACGGCAACAGTCTACATGTAAGCAATTAATAGAAATTAATTGGCGAATTGTTGTCTGGATTGGATTGTACAAGTAACCAGTTAAACATCGATGAGTACACTGTTCACCTACAGTACAGCTCAGATATATTCGAACATCACACGCATAAGTTGCGCGCACGTTTTTTGCGCGTGCGCGTGTAAAAAAACGCGTTTGTAGATGCGCATTAGGTACGCATTTTTCTTTTGTTATTCATTGCTTAATACTGCATTGTGTTGTTTTGTCTTGGAAAACAAAAGTATATTGCTTCAACATTCCCAAAGCGACCTTCTGCCAAGCATAAATTTTTGGCCGTTTTTAAGCAACGTAACGCGTAATTAGGTAATGTCACGCAGTATTTTATAGTAACATTAGTTTACCTCAGATAATACTTGGGCACAATACCAATACCAAGTTTAATACATGAAATAAAGCATACTGTTATTGATCAACCATTGTACGCATGTAAAAGGCCAGAACAGCAAATCTGAGGTGTTTCATGCTGTCCGTATGCAAATTATCGAACACAACTGTCGAACAACCAGACATTATAAAAGTAATATTTTAAGTCTTCGGTACAGATCTTGGAAAAAACTTAGCGGATTCTAACGAAAAAAATTCAAAAGAAAGTCAGGCGTTTTGACTGAACTTAAAGGTTTGAAGATTCCAGTGATAAGCCAAAGAAAATTCAAAGTGTTATTTGAAGCCAACCAAATGCACTTTTTGTGCCTGAGCGGTAACACAAACAACACAAAACTTTGAGGTTTCGGAACAGATCTCCGAAATATTTGGCGTCATAGACGCATTTTCAATGATTTCAGAAAATATTCGGCATATAGTGAAGAAAACAAATCATATCAAAGCTTGAACAAAGAAAACCTCATAAGTTTCTTACTTTACCAAAATCGTAAACTTTTGGTGAAGCGTGACATTAAAATACAGTGATCCTTCATGCCGGCGGCACAGCTGGCAACATAATTAAACAAAACAAATACGCATGGTAGCAATGCTTTGCACCTCGCAAAATACTTGACAGAAGCAGGGAATGATATGAAAGCTAAACTTCCAGTAAAGCGCTGAAAAAAAAAACTTCACTGTCAATAATTTTTGATGTCGACCAAATACAACTTTTCGCGGCTGACGGCGGTGACACAAACGACGTGAAACATCAACGCAACATCTTTCGGTGTAGGTCTTGGAAAATACATGTACTTCATGATACTTGGCAGATTTATACGAAAACACATAAAAAAAAGGCTTACCCTTTGTAATCTGCCGGTTCAACACTTCCATTGATGTACCATAGAAAAGGTTGCTGTTTGTTTGACGCTCTAAATGCACATTTGGCGGCCTTGAGCCTTAAGTAAGCCTTGGTGACAAATGACGTGAACATTGGAATAACATCAGGTTATACTATACTTAGCAGATTCCAGCGAAACGCACATACTGTAAAAAAGTTTAACATTTATAATTTGCCGGTTTTAAACTTCCAGTGACGTGTCAAATAGAAGTTTTGTGTGGTATTTGATGCCAACCGAATGCAGTTTATACTGAGTTCTTTGTTTGCAGTAACAATGAAAGCTGACACTAAAAGACAATCAGCTCGCTCATACATACCAATAAGCTGAATTCACACATGTTTCTGACACACGTGCCATTAACGCAGACGGGTGCATGCGCCACACGCAGACGTGCAAAACGCACCGATTTATGTTCGAATATATCTGAGCTGTACTGTACGAATGGCAGTTTTACCAGGAGCCTGTTCAAGAATGGGAGGTCTCAAAAGAAATACAGCTAGCAAGACAAGTTTAACTCCCCAATTATTTGAATCATTTTCTACTGATTGTGAGTTCAGAATACCTAAGGCATTTCTAGACTTCACAAACCATCTAATTCACGTGAACAAGATAAATTACCACTGACTTTCATTGATTATTAAAAAAGTCAGTATCATTTACTAATTTTTTGGATGAGTGAAGTGACAAGAAAGTTTTTTGCGTGCTAAATGCCCCTGGCATCTATTTCAAAATTCAGTGGCAGTCTTGACACGGTCTTTATACGAGTCCAGCATTTAGCCAGGGCCCAGCATTTAATCGAGAAAATACCGTATATATATATATACAGCCTGACCAACAGCGGCATGTATCTATAGTATAATATTATTATTATGTGACTTACATTTTGACCAAAGGAAAATCAGGCCAGATTAACAATTTTGAGCACTTTAGCAAACAAAAATTGAACCTTTCTTTGACTGAACCTGAGTTTCAATAATCCTGTTACTGCTTACCCTTGAGGATCGCCTTTGACTTCCCATCTTCAAAACCACATCTAAAAGAGACAGGCAATAGCCCTGACATCCATGTTTATACAAATACCATATGCATATATGCATATATGAATTATATGAATTAGAATATTGTGCTGCAAGCTTTGGGGATTCATTTTATAAGTGGAAATGTGGATTCAAGGGCAAAATTTCTGCCAGCATCACATGAGCAAAATGGTTTGACACGATCATAACTTTCCACAAAATGGTATGATTTCGGATTTTTAGGGTGGTGCTAAAAAGCCTATCTGTCAAAGTTAATTATGAGCATAATGTGGTTAGCACTACTTTACACGGGAAATTAATGAGTGAGGACATCCAATAACTCTTCTTATTATTCATTCAAAATATTTCCCCGTTTCTGATTGGTTAAAACCACACGCATAATTCACCATAACCAGCTGCTGTGCACCAAATTTGGAAAGAATCTTCGTCATATTGAATCAATGACGTCAAAAGTGCAGCCCGCTGAAAATTATTGAATCAATGACGTCAAAAGTGCAGCCCGCTGAAAATTATTGAACCAATGACGTCAAAAGTGCAGCCTGCTGCATATTATTGAACCGTTGACCGAGAAAACCTGGGGACGAGATTGTGTTAATTTTTGGTGAGCTGAAAAACAAAGAGCGAAATGGCAAAACTCCTTTCATAATGGGGAAATATTTTGAATGAATAATAAAGCAACTATTGAATTCGGCTTTCGTAGGATATGAAGAATTCTGCAGATCTCGGAGGGTGTTATCCACCTCGGCCTTCGGCCTCTGTGGATAACACCTTCCTTGATCTGCAGAATTCTTCATATCCTACTCATCCTACTCAGCCTCATTCAATAATTGCTAATTATCTAATCGTTTGGAAATGGGGAAAATCAGAAAATACTGGCCTTATTGACTTCGACTGTTGCTGTTTTAACGTATTAAATTTTCTATTTGGTTGTTCTTATAAGTTTACATTCCATGTGGGCAAATCTTCGTGCAAACAAAGCTCAGGGCGTTAACATTGTAGTCATTGTAGCTTCGATTCTTTGTCTACTTGACTCAGTCAAATTAGGTATTTGCTCCCAATAGTTTATAAATTTCCATTTGATACAGCTTAATCACTTACCTTTTAGTGTGTGAAATACATCCAATCGCTTTTGAAAGCCAGAAAAAAGAATCGAAATGGCAGCAAGCTTTCACGGGTACTTTCTCGGTCGGTTTCCCGCGGACTCTTTCCCGCGTCGTTTGCCGCAAACGAATAGTGGATTTTACTGAACAGCGGTGTCCGGTGCTGGACAGGCCTCGGGGCAATCCCTCAGGACAGGCCCCTCTGGGACGGGCCCAGGACAGCCCAGGCCTGGCCGCCATCATGGAGAAACACTGCCGAGAAGACCCTGGGAACGAGATTGTTACTGGAGAGTGTTGAGTTTTACTGAACAGCGGTATCGCGGTCACCATAGAGACACCATAGAGATATTAAGTGCGATGTAGGAGCAGCCAATGAGAATGCGGATATGGCTACAATAGTGGAACCAGAGAATTAACTCTGAAGTGTAAATTATAGTGCTACATATGGCTACAATAGTTGTTCCGTTGCGTGAAATTTATGCCCTTCAAAACAGGTAAGTTCGTCTTTTTCTTGCTATACCCCATACGTTTGCAAAGCAAATCAAATAAGCTCAATCGAACTGAATTTCAATCGATTCAATCCACGGATTGCGTTCGATTGAACCAAATCGATAAAATTATCAAACTCTTGTGCACACGCACAAAAATGGTAGGATCGTTCAACCAAAATTAAAACATGGTCACAGTCGGCTCCACCAAGAGATAAAATAACTTTAAAATAGTTAATAGATCGCTCCACGAGCACCGCTCACTGACCATAGATCAAACCGATGTCAGAGTTTATATCCGCTTGCAGGACCGAGCATCCGTATGATTTCACGACAAACATGCATGGCGAAGTTGTATCATACTCCTACGATCAATCAAGGCGATAAACTGTTAACATGTTTGTCAGGAGTTCGCCACTCCACGATTAGACGTTTGCTAGAACACTTTCAAACTGGGAAGTGATAAATCAGGTTATGATTACAGTCGACAGGGATACGGTAACGTGTTTTAATGTATTTTCACGTTCTGTCAACCAAACCGAGCCGGACATTTTGGAATGACTTGACTTTACTATAGAACGACCTGACCATAGAACGATTTGACCATAAAGTGAAGATGGACTTTTTTGCTCTTCTATTCGCTATTTATGTGATGTGCTACAACTTTATCCTTGGTTCAATTCTGATTTTTTTCTTTGTTCTAACGTATGACTAGTAATGCGGGGCGTTACAAATCGATCAAAATCGATGATCGAAAAGCTAATCGATATTTCTCGATATTAATCGATACTGATCAATCGATTAGTTAAAATAATGGATAAATATCGATAATCACACGATTTGGAACCAGAAGATTGATTTTGATCGATTACTAGAGTAGAACCAATTTAATGTAAGCTAAACAAATCTCGGAATGAAAAACCGGATTCAAAATCAAACGACAGATAACAACTTTTTCCTACGTGTACCGTGACCTCCACTAGTTCCTGATAAAGCCAGTGTCGTTTGACAGTATTCGACGCTATTTGACAGCATATATTGGCACATATATGGACGAAATACATGGAGCAAGGTCTAAAGTTCAACAACGGGCAGTACAAAAATCTGAAGGCAACCTGTAGCACACCAACTACACGGTTGTAGTGCAAAAATCTTCTTCGCAATTCTTAACTAAAGCACTTCAGTTATCCAGAGCGCTATTTAGGATCAACAGCGAACTATTTGGTGTTACGGGCGCGTTGTATACCCTGGTGCATTGAAGTGGGCTGAATTTTCGCCCCTCCTAATGATCCTGTATCACTTGTTCCCAGTGCCTTATGCTTCACGTCACATCAGTTAGCCACATGATCAGTATTTCACTGGTTCACTTCTATTTTCCAGCTGCTTGATCACAGCTTGAGAGTATATTGTCTTGTGTTAAAGAAGATTTAAACTTTTCAACTTATTAAGTTAAAGGGGTGGATGTCCAAGGCTGCTCAATTTAAAACAATGTGTTTAAGAGACGGTTCAACTGGCTCAGCGAATTCAAGGTGCAAGCTTTCGAGCTCTCACGCCACTAAAGCCAGTTCCCAATTAAACCAGACCAAGTCTCCCTACCACCTACCTAACTTCTGCTACCTTACTTATTTGTGTCTTAATTTTATATCCGACTACTACGGTCTTTAAGCTCATTTTCAGGAGCTCTGATGCGGTTCTCAAACCCAAGCTCACGGACGTAAGGAGAAACGATGTATTCTTTCGATAAAAATTGATAGAAATCGAACTTGATTTAAATAATCGATCGAAATCGATAATCACACCAGCTTTTGGGATCGATTTTTATCGATTTTCGATAATAATCACATAATTAGCATCGAAAATAATCGATTTTTATTGATATTTATTGAGTATCGAAAATATCGATTTGTAACGCCCTGAGTAATGTCAGTGTGAAAATTAATGCTGGCGATAGGTAGAAAAAAAAAACAACCGGAAACAAATGGCCCATGTTGTGGAAGAAATGCTAAGAACAGTGAGAAATGATTTGTGATATAAAGCAATCAAAGCAAATTAGTGGCACCGGTTTTAAAAAAGTTAGAGAAAATCTCTTTTAACTAGGACATCCATTTGATGGATGTTAACAGCTATAATAAACATCAAGCACAGCATTTATTTTGAATCAATGTTCGAACATAAGATTTTGTCCAGACAATCATTTGATTTCACAGTTGAGCGACCCAATTTTGGTCAATTTTCGTCAATAATCTGTGGCAAAATGTGTATTTTGTGAAAAGCAAATGTTTATTCTTGACTAAGTTTTTTCTTTTTTTAGAGTGAATACGTTTTTGAAAATTGTTCCATTGGATACATGCAATAGCAGATGTCCTGTCCGACAGATTCAGGTCGATTGGGTTTGATTTGTTTGATTTAGTTTGGAAATCAAATTCACACAAAGTTCAATGTTGCAAGTATATCTTACTAAATGTTTCAATCTCTTGAAATTCTGTTGAAACTACCATTCGATTTGGTGCCCAGGGCACTTGTTTACTTTTTAGAGAGGTGGGCACTTATGAGAATAGGGGCGCTTATTAACAAAATCCCTTTCAAAGGGGGGCACTAAATCAAATCATTACGGTATGTATAACATAATAATTACTATTATTTTATAACTGTAATGTGTACTTTGTTTCAGATTCAAGATGACGTCAATACAAGTTAATACTCTTCATGGGACATCTGCCAACTATAGTAAAAGATAGGTCAACCATGTAGAACATGTAAAAGTTTAGGAAATAATCTTACTTGTCTTTGTCAAAATGCTAATAATTTCTCAAGCCTTGGAAAGAAGATGAATTTTGACAAATGTGTGTGAAATTATTTCTTAAATAATTTCATCATCACCATACCAATTTTCAATTTAGAGTTCATTGGCTGATAATGTTACTGAGGCAGACCCAACCCAATATTATATGGAACCCCCAAAAACAACACTTCTTTCCAGTGAGGTACATCATAGCTGTCAACTCTTCCATATTAGGCGGGAGTCTCAAGATTTTGAGACTTGTCTCCCGCATTGAGGTGGAAATCTCCCACTTTCAGCGTTTCTAATAAAAGCAATCTAAAGTTTACCAAGTTATCACCTCCGTTCCCGCAAAATGTAACCAATATGTTTGTTCAACACAAGTTCCTTGGCATTTTATATCACTATTGGCATGCAATTGTAAGTGCCTTTTAGGTTGGATCCATTTGAGACCCCATAAATGTTCCCAGGACCTTTGTCCCCCGGTCGGGATGAGGCCGACTGCTTTTCATTTGGGGGGAAAACGATGGGCATAACTTCGGAAAACGTTCGGAGAATTTCTGAAAGACATTAACGCTCTCAGAGTATCTTCAGGGATTGACAGCTATATCTACCAAATCTCTCTAAAGGCCAGTTTACACACTGCGATTTGTCGGGACCGATGTCTTGGGCCGACCTGTTGGGGGGTGAATCAGAGTGTAAAATAAGAACTACGACATATCTGCACGATTGTGACTCAACACAAGTTAAATGATGCAAAAGGAAGTATTGTGGGTACTTTATACATTCAGTAATCATGGCTTCAATCTCTGTTTCTTCAAAAGACATGAGTTTTTAATGTTTTTCTAGTGTTGCATTTTCCATGTTGGCCGCTATGTTTCCTCTTTCTGAGTGGAAAATCGGGCCAACACGAAAAATCTGTTTGGCGTGAACAGATATTTTTGTGTCAGGCTGCTGTGTCAGATTCGTATCGTGGGAAGATCAGAATAGCATTTTCATGCTCTGATTCACTCTCTGACAGGTCGGCCAGAGAAATCAGTCCCGACAAATCGCAGTGTGCAAACTGGCCTTAATGATAGTTTTTCTTCAAGCTAGTATCTTGTGTTGGTCACTGTACTGAAGTGGACATGGCTATGGCCTTTTACAAAGCAACGGAGGCCCCAGCAGGGGAGGGGGACTGAAATAAAAAAAAGGTAGTCAGGCTCCTAACACATTTTCCCTACAAGAATTAAAAGAAAAACCTAGTATTGATGAGTGGATACTGCAGTGAATTTGCCAGAATGTAATTTTTTAAAGGTACATGTATTTTCACATGACATATGTCACATTGTAACAAATACTTATCATTCTCAAACAAGCGCTCTTGGTTAAATAGGGCAGATTAATGCTCCACCCTAATGTTCTTTAATAATTGGCATGCCAGAAATGGGAATTTTTATGGAGCAGTTATATTTCTTATTATAAAAGTTTTTTATACTGTGGTCTAGCTTTCTAATCTGTTTTCATCATCATATCTGCAACCTCGTACAGTTGAAGCTTTCCTTTCAACCACTCTCGTAAGCGACCAGCTCTAGTTACGACCACCGTCGCAAATCCCATTTAGATTGTCACCCAAACTCTCTAATTAAAAGCTGTCCTAAGCGACCACTCCCATAGGCGACTGCGACAACTTTTGAAAATTACGAACTGGAATTTTCCTTTGTTTTTAAGCTCTCGTAAGCAACCTCTAAAAAAGTTTGATTCAAATTAGTAAATACTTTAAGAAGATTGCACTTCTTGATGAGACTTTCAACTTTAATTTCGCAGTTCAGCCAAGGTATCCATATATTTTTGTTCCCAGAAAATAATATGTTGGTGCATGCTATTTCCAAACCATAGCAAGCATACTCACTATCCGGCCATGACTATTAATAGCTCATGTACATATCCAAATCTTTATGCTGAAAGCCCTCGTAAGCGACCAGTCTCTATTGTTTTGAGGTGTGGTTGCTTACAAGAGCCCGTGCTTGCAAATGACCAGCTCCAGTTACGACCACTTTTTCAAATTCCTGAGGTGGTCACTTACGGGAGCTTCGACTGTATGCCCTAAAAGCTCGACATAATTCCCCCCCCCCCCCCTTCCGGGCCTGTGTCGCTTATTAGTTTTCTGGGCTTGCAGACGGAGGTGTGGGCATTATTGAACAGTAGGGCTTACCAGAGAGGGGTGATTAATAGGGATGGGGCTTACTACAGCTTTATCTGTAGGTGGATCCATTTTGTCACAGCCTTCAGTTGGCAAACTTAATAAGCCAACATCACTTTTCTCTCTTTTATTTTTGTTTTACAGTCAAACTAAGTGAAGCGTACCCCTCAAGATTGAATTAATTGAAACTTGAACCCGCTAGTCGTTTCAAGAATGCAATAATGAATATTTGATTATTCGAATATTGTACTTGCTCGCTCGATCCAAGAATAAGGCTAACGGGTTCTGTTTTCCAAAAATCAATTCACTGTTGCGACTAGTAGGTTTGAAACCTACTAGTCTTTTCTAGAATGCAATAGTGAAATGATTTTTCGAAAACGGAACCTGTTAGCCGTATTCTTGGATCGAACGAGCGAGTTCAATATTCGAATAATCAATTCATTATTGCATTATTAAAACGACTAGCGGGTTCAAGTTTCAAATAATCAGTTCATTAATGCAATCTTGAGGGGTACGCTTCACTTAGTGTGACTGTAATTAGTAGTCTTTCCTCAAGACCAGGATTATTATCATGTAATCAAGGGGGAAAAGATACAAGTTGTAGACTATTTGGAAGACCAATTCAGACATTTTAAGTAGTCAATTATTGTTTGAGTGGTTGTCTTTGTGAAATTATCATCCTTACAAGTGAATTCAATAAAGTAGCTTACAACTGTACTATGTGGTCTGTGTATTTGCTGCATCCAACATGCGTGTGTATTCGCTGGAAAAAAGGGTTTTCCTAAAACAAACTACATGCCCAGTTTTCAACCATCTTAGTGAACAGCTTTTATCAGATAAGCATTGGAAAAAACAAAGTTTGACTTACCCAAATTTTTTGTCCATTGTGGGGACTGCTGTGTATCTTTTACACAACATGGCATTGTGAGGACATCACTTTTTTATACTGTAGAATACGTTTCTGGCCAAAACAAGTCATTTAAAGGCAATGTAGTTTTGGGGACCCAATTTTGGTCCCCACAAAACGAACGGTCCCCACAGTACAGGTGTGTAACTATACGTGTGTCCTCATAAGTAAGCATGTGTAAGTACATACATACATACATACATACATACATACATACATACATACATACATACAAACAAACAAACAAACATACATACATACATACATACATACATACATACATACATACATACATACATACATACATACATACATACATACATACATACATACATACATACATACATACATACATACATACATATAAATTTCATATCTTGTAGTTTTTAAAGTAATTTTAGCACTAGGTAATTTAGGTGTCCCCAATTAGCGCACGTTGTACGCTAGAGATTTTAGACACGTTAATAAAGTTCTTATCTTATTATCTTATCTTATCTTATCTATCTAATTTAACTTCCTTTCTAAACACAAATCGTTACAAATCGAGTGCTTTTTAAGGAACGAGTTGGATAGCAAAATGGCAACACGAAAAGGTAACCTCGTGGAGGCAGTTTCCGATTTTCCCATCCCTGTTTGTCACGGTTTTCGAGTTCATTGGTCAAATATGAAAAAAAAAAAACATTATTCGACGAGGAGCTAAGTATTCAGTTTTAGAGCAAAACTAAGAATCTATAGTTAAACACTTGCTCTGATCCTTTGGTAAATATTGGTAGCCACTCTCCTTAAGAGCCATGAAAACTAGTGATACTGCACTGTTATATATTAAGACACTTTCTTAAAAGAAAACCTGACTTCAGTTGCACAAACTTTATACATAGATTTTTCTTCTGCACGAGAGGCATATCGTTCAATGAACATATTACAGCCAAACGCGATCAGTCGACGATTGAACTGATATCGTTTCACCTTGAAATATAAGTAGTGTCTGATGAGATTTTAATCCCATTTTGTATCAAATAATAAAACCGGCAACTTTTCAAGAAGGGAGCGCAACTACAAAAAGAAGTCTCATTTAAAATCTGTAAAATTCGTTTAATCTTAGTTTTAGTAGTAAATGTCCGTTCAACGAAGACGAAAGCTAAAAGACACTGATAATTTATGTTACGTATACGCTGGTTTTGGAGGAACAAATTGAAAGCTCAAACATGATTGATCAAGCGAGTCGTGCTATGAATGAAATCACTAACCTTTGAAGCAACTCAGTGCCTGTGTCGTCTGAATGAATTAACTGACAAAAAGCTAAACAGAGAACAGAAGAACTAGTGCTGGATTGAATAATTTGAAAACAAGAAAAGAATCCCAAATATAATCAACTTCAATCTTAAACTTATACAATCCGTTCTCCTCGCCGTTCAGACTACGGTAAACTCCTTGTAATTTGTTAGTTGTTGCTTTGTTTATCGGTGTGAGCCTGGCGTGAGAACGAGTTTCGAAACAGCATATATAGTAAAATTCTAATTTTCATTTTCACAAAGAAATGCTATTTGCTTCAACTGTTTGCATTCTGCTCTTTCTTCAATCAGAAGACGTGTTTACATTTACTTGATCTCTTCTCATTCATAGATTTTTTTCACGAATGACTGCAAGTCACAGTTGTTCCTGTTTTCCTTTTTTTGTTAGACGCAATTCCACAACAGTTTTTCTGCCGAAAGACAGTTACAATTAAGCGCCAGTGGTGAAACAAAGTGGAAATACAGACTCTGGATGTCTATCGTACTTTTGTTTTAATCTCTAATTTGAAAGAAAATTATCGAAATCTGAAGGGAACGCAGTTGTTGTTCCAAATTTTCAATCACGGCGAGTATTTTACTATATAAATAGATTTTTTGGGGGTTTCATCTCAATCCGAAAAGTTTGGCTTAAACGTCGAATTTTGTTTCTGTTTAGTTTGTGTGTGTTTTGCTCTTACCTCTGAAATAACTCAGCGCTTGGGCTGTTTGACAGGAAACGAACAAGCTAAACAACAAAACAGAAAATGAAATCAAACGTAAGGATAATAAACTGATCAAAACGAGTAAACGCACTTACTTGTCTCTGATCACAACTGAGGCGAAGGTACTTCTTCCTAGTTAATCAATCTTTATTTCAATAACCAAACTTATGTCTATTAAATAAATCATGAACTTCAAGTCAGTACAGGTTCATAACTGAGATATTAAATTTAAATTTCCATTCTACCACACATTCTCACTGGTTAAAGTAGTTTATTTAGCTATTAATTGGTCCAATAGGATGAAGTCTTCCATTCTTCGTTTGTTTCAGTGCCACGTTTTGTTTTCACAGCGAGTGCTCTTTTATACAATCATTTCGCTGTTATTCCGTTTAATGTGAAGAAACCAAAGTTTCTACAGAAACACCAATGGATCTATTTTGCTGCATGGGTCATTTTGTTACAAAAATTCCTTGATAAGAAAACCATAAAGCTTAAGACTTTCATTTGTTTATTGTGTAGCCATTAATCAGATTCGAGAACAAACTTTAAGGAAAACAAACAAACGTCCTTCTGGATCGCTCGGTCGCGAAACATTACCTATGCTTCAATCGCATTCCCTTCCGCTAGGTTGGCTATTGACAAGAAGTTTTTTATTGGTTATTTGATCGGTTTTTTTTTTCTTTGTGAATTAAGTAAAGAGTGTAGAAATTAAAATAATGATCAAACTGAAGCTCAAAACTGTACAATGTAGCATGACCTGATGCTAGTGCTTCAAAACAAGAAAAAACATCAGATCATAATTTGTTTTGTGGTTTTTGTTTCTGTGATTATATTTGGCGATAAAAAGTAACATTAAGGCACCAAAGCTAACGGGTAAGTGATTTTTCGATCAATTATAGACCGAAATCTGTTCCAGATGAGCCTGGATGAATTACAGCTGAAAAATATCTAGCCTGAAAATACATAAAAAAATATAAACCTGACTCGTGTGTCGCATGGTTTGGCATAAAAAAAAAGAAAACACACATCTTTGATTCCAGTTACATTCTTGATTAAAAAAAAAAAAAACATTTATATCAGAGAGAACAATCTAAGTTTAGTGTTGTTTTAAGCGTAAGTGAAGTTTTAATGATGACAAAAACTGATCTATGGACTTAAAGAGCAAAATGATTATGTTAACCTGACTGGGCCAGCATGGTAAGTGATGGCGAATAAAAGTTATCCAATGCGCTAATGAAGATAATGTTTACTTTTAAAATTAATTGCATCATTCCAGTATCATCTGCGAAACAGACGACTCGAATCAATAGCAGGCGAGAAGTGAATTTCAAATCCTTTTTATGAAAGTATAACGTAGGACATAGTTGTGGCTAGACGTGTATACATCGATTCCTAAACACAGCTGGCTATACTAGTATTAATCTCAATGTTTTGAAGAAACGTACTGTCTGGTTAACCCCAAGTTAGTTAGTCTTAATATTTTCTTTTGAATCTCATTTACATGTATCACGACACATGCGATAGTCGACGAGAATAAAGTCTTAAATTTTAATTCAGACCTTCTCTCTCTCTCGACATCATTTGACATTCTGTGCTCAATTTCTTGTTTGATTGCCGAGTTTTCATGAAGTAAAACTGCCTGCTAATTAACGTTTCTGTCCTACCGACACGTCACACCAAATGAATTATCAAGTGACGAGGACCTTGGAGCTATTTGAAACACAGATTTATTTGCATGCTGAATTTGTCAGCAGTTAAAATTGTAAAAGTAAAGCTAAAAAGGGTCGTCAGCAAAACATGTGAGCTTCAGTTAATTATGCGCAATCTAGACAGAATCAATGAGGGCAAATTATCAATGCAAATTGTTGAACACATCGCCAATCTCTTTTCTTGCAAAAATTTGCGAATATTCAGGGCATTCTGCAATGAATTTACCCGGGAAGGCTAAAAAAATTGTCTTCACGATATCAGTTTCTAAGGGGGTCGCAAATTTGATTTGTCATTTTTGATTTGAACACAGTCGTTTAGCAACTCTAGTTGAAGCCGTAGATCACTTACCCGTCAATAAAGTTAGCGCCTCAGGGTTGTCTAAGTGAAAACAAAAACCGCTACCGTAAAATTCGGTCTTCTTCATAGTGGTAGAACAGTTCAAAATGATTGAAAATAAACTAGTTAACACACTGCGGCAGGGTTCTGCCGCCATCTTCTCTCAAATAATTGCTTTTTTGTTGCTGTTCAAAGCCTGAGTGAAAATATTGTTCGTAGACTGTTTAGTGACCTTCTCGTTAGGACAAGAAATGTGAAACAGCATACATATTAAATATCATTTAAAATGTTCATTCTAACGTGCAATGCTATTCGCTAGAACGCTTTCTCTAGTCAGGGGTTTGACCAATTGAATTCGCTCTTCTATTGACAGTTTTCCGGTGACGGTTTTTTTTCAGCTACCAGTGATGTGCCATCTAAAGAAGCAAAAAGAAGCATATATAATTATATTTAAATTATGCTAAATTTCATCAATAAAGCCGCAAGTAATTTAGCTATTTTATACGGCGAGAACACCATTTAATTACTTACAACATGGCTCAATGTAATAGAATACATGCTCATGATGCAAACTTCAACATCCAAATTGATCCTAACGTCTTGGATTGAAATTCCCCTGGCCACATTTTTCTGACTGCTTAATGTCGGTTTTCAAAACAGACTGCAAGTTTCTCCTTTCGCCTAAGTTAAGGTATCAGTGTACCCCAAATTTGATCATTTTTTAATTTTTCAAAAAAATTGTTTTTCGCTTTTTCAGATAGATATTATTGCAATGTTTCATTTAAAGAAATTCTATGAAAAAAGATTGATTCTAAGCAAAGTTATTAACGAAAAACGTTTCTTTCCATTAATTATCTCTAATTGATAGTTGTCAACACCCTGTCGACACTTTGTCACGAGAGTAAATTTACATTAAAAGCTCGCGTGACAAACGCGATGTTGTTCGATTTGTCGATGTGCTACCTCGAGTATTTATAGACTATAAATTTAATAGCCTATATCTATCCCATGTCATCGAAGGAAGAACGCAAAAGTTCTTGTCCTTTTGCTAGTGCGAAGTTCTCAAGAAACCTTCAAAGAGGAAAAAGGGTTCAATTTCATTCGTGAAGGAGCGAGCGGATGTGTTTGCGGCTAGTGATCAAGAACAAAATCGATGGGAGAACGATACCGTTAGTGCTAACCGAGCGAAAACTGAAGGCAAAGACGAACCCGCAGAACCGGACTCACAAGAGTCATGGCAAAAGTTGGTCGAACAACTGTTGCCGACGATCGCCTGCAAGAAAATCTCTTGAAATCAGTTTCTTGTCAGTTTTGTCACGCAGATGTGACTTTGTTGGAGAATATGTTTCTGTAAGATCCGGGCTTGGTTCATGTTGGATCGTGTCCTGTCAAATCGAGGATTGCCTGTCGAGGACTTTGCATTTCTCTGATCATAATTTCCTAAGCGCTTTCGCCGTTCGAAGTTGTAACTTCTTGATTGATTTCTGCACGCGTAAGGCCCCGACGGTTTCCTTTCCCTTGTTTACCGCGCAAACGCTTTTTCCTTGTCTTCGGCAGCTCTCAAGCTGTTTCGTTAGACGGAATGTGAATCCACATTAGCTAGGGCTTTTAAAAAGCAGAAAACCAAAATTTGACCGAAAATTATTCAGGCCTTACAGGAGTACCCAACGGAGCCGCTCGACAAAATACCCGCTCTACAGGGCAGAATAGCGCTGGCTGGGAAATTAAACATTGGCCACATGCGCTTGCTAGAAAACTATATAAACACCACGCTGGCTGGGAATTTATGTTGTAACACTGGCTCTAGCTA
>JAHPZR010004321.1:0-12500 GCA_019787425.1 Platygyra sinensis
CTTTTTTTTACAGTCAGTGCCACCCGCAAGGTAATTCTACTTGATTCCTTCTGTAGTCAATGGTATCCGCGCACGTAATTTCACTTGATTCCTCCTGTTTTCTGTGGCATCGTGCGTGTAATTTCACTTGTATTTTTCTGTAGTCAGTGGCATTCGCGCGCGTAATTTCAATTGATTCCTTCTTCTTTTCCGCGTATTTCATATTCAAAGTGTAACGCAAGCTTTGAGGCTGAATTGTGTAACTTACCTTTATGTAAAATTCAATTGTACAACCGTTAAAAGGCTAATGTGCAACTGAAAATGACATGAAAATGTGGAAACATGTTTTGTAAATTGAAAAGACGTCCTGACCGAACAAGCTTGGTCAATAAATATGGGTTGTTGACCAAGTATGAGGTCAAGATGGCTGGATAAACTCTATTGTTACACGGCTAGCTCCGTAAGTAGGCAAGAAGAACCAAATCGCGCACTGTGATTGGCTACCCGAGTTTTTCATGCGTCTGTCCTGTTATAGACAATGAATTTCGTCATAACATTTTCAAAGTAAGCTGCGGATGCACTCGGCTATAGCCTCGTGGATCCACAGCTACTTTGACAATGTTTGTGATGTAATTCATGAACAATAACAGGACAGACGCATGAAAAACTGACGTCAATTTGTTGAATTTACAGTACAGCGTGCACAATGTTATGTGGCCGGGCGACCTACCGCGCGAAAATGTTTGCGCCCGCCCCAACTTTCGCGCGGCCCTCGGGACATTTCATGGGGTCATACATGAATTCCTGACCATAATAGTCCACTTGCGCGGTCTGATTATGAAGAGCCTGGGACCAAATTTAGGGCACTGAAACGAGGCTCTTGAGAATAGAGGCAAAGCAACTCGTATCTGTTTTCCTGTACCTTCTGAATTCCTTGCTTCTTTAAAGTTTTAAAGCCTCTAAATGACCGATAACTTCGACTTAAATTACTTCAGGAAAAAGCCATTGCCTTGGCTTCGTACATATTTACAGGAAAAAGGGATACAGTTGCCAAGCGATGGGAAAAACAAGCGAAAAGCCGAACTGGCCGAGCTTGCATACAACGCGACAGCAATGACGCTTCCAAAAGTCATGGATGGGGATTCCGAAGACCAAAATTCACTGCTCAGGGTTATTCTCAGCACCCCTGAAGGCGCTCTACGTCTTACATTGAAGTTGTGAGAGTTCCATATGATGAGGCAATGTGGGCAGATATACGTGCCAAATTGGATTCATTTTACTTAAATTACAATGGTTCCCGAGATTCTCACAGGCAGAGCAACGAAGCTTTTACTGTAGATTTCGCTCTCTCTAAAATGTAGCATCTGAAACACAACAAGCTTTTTTACAAAGTTAATGTAATTCAAAAATGAAGCTTGATTGATTGATTGATTGATATATTGATATATTGATTGATTGATTGATTGATTGATTGATTGATTGATTGATTGATTGATTCCATATAAAATTCAGTCAATGAGAACATATGAAGGTTTAGACCATTTCTACTTGCCAGTATTCCAGTCAACCGGACTGGACATAAACGTCGATTAAAAAAATATTCAAACTTTCCTGGGCACGAGGCTAGCCAATATAGCAATTTATGCACTCATTAGAAAGATATAACTGGAAAGATGTAAATATATGATATATAATGTAAAGAAATCCCACTAGTGGTCTATTATCGATGTTTATACATGCCGGCACGACTGATTTGGATATTGAGTGACTGAACTGACGTTATTAATTGGTTCGCAATTTCGCTTCCGTTACATTTTTATGAAATGTTATGGCTATAAAACTATAAAAGTTAGAGATAACAAGTTAAACCGACGTTTCGGAGTAGACATCACTCCATTATCAAGGTAAAAAATTGTTCTATGATGTTAAAATTACAGTATTAAAAACGATTGACGCTAAGAATTAACATAATAAGCACGTGCGAAAATTGGCTATAAAAATACTTTAGCACGAATGGAATCCGATTGCACATTGAGGCTTGGCTTAAGTGTTCTTATAAATAACATTTCAAACACTAGGCAGTCAAATTTGTTTTTACATTTTTTGAGCACCTCAAAGCGTTTAAGCAGGTCCCGAGGGATCGTCCCGTGTGCGTTCTTATAGTGTCTGGCAATGGCCGAGGACTGTTGTTTATGTCCCTTTACACGATTGTGTAAATGTCCGCGTGTGTAGCCTACATAACCTTCATCACAAAGGTCACATTGAAATTTATATACAACACACTGCTGATTTATGATCGGCGGCTTTGCCTCTTTCACTTTCAGTTCCTGCTCAATTTTTCTGCTGGTAAATACGGGCTGGATGGTTTTGTTTACTTTCAGGCTCAAATCCTTAAGTTGTTTTTTTACAAATTCTGCTGAGTTTTGGTCTTTAAATGGCACGACTACTCGAACCGTGTTATCCGTCCCTTGGGCTGTTGATGAAGGTCGCGGTTGGTCGCAGACCTTTGAGTCAACAAAGCGTTTGATAGTGGAATTTACGAGTTGTTTCGGGTACTTTAGGCGTGAGAAAACTGACTTCAACCGGTCACATTCGTCTGAGAAGTGTGACCAAGAAGAAGATAAACGATGTGCTCGATCGAGCATAGTTCTCAGCAAGCCATTCTTGTACCGATTGTCAACATTGCTCTGAAAATGCAGAAGGAGACCTGAATTCGTGGGTTTTACGTAGACCTTTGTCTCTATCCGAGGAGATCGATTCAGTAACTGAGTTCCCAGAAATGGCAGCATACCATTGCTTTCAGTTTCCATGGTGAATTTTACGGATGAATGTGCAAGGTTTAATGTGTCTAGGAAGCCAGATGCTGCCGCCATATTCGGCATGATGGTCAGGGTGTCGTCTACATATCTTCGATAGAACGAAGGGAGTTTACCTTGTTGCTCGAGGTTTTCTTCGATTGAAGTCATGAAGACATTAGCGAGCAAGGGGCCAAGGGGAGAACCCATGGCCACACCATCAGTCTGTTCATACAAGGCTCCATTGAGTTGGAAAAGTTGTTCTTTTGTAGCTACTCTGAGAAGGTCAACAAGGTCCATTTTCGTCAAATTCAAGTCGTACGTTACGTTAAACCAATTGTTGGTGAAAGCTCTGTTCGCGAGTATCTCTATCGTTTCATCCAAGGGTACGTTTGTAAACAGGGAAGACTAAGTACCCGAAACAACTCGTAAATTCCACTATCAAACGCTTTGTTGACTCAAGGTCTGCGACCAACCGCGACCTTCTCAACAGCCCAAGGGACGGATAACACGGTTCGAGTAGTCGTGCATTTAAAGACCAAAACTCAGCAGAATTTGTAAAAAAACAACTTAAGGATTTGAGCCTGAAAGTAAACAAAACCATCCAGCCCGTATTTACCAGCAGAAAAATTGAGCAGGAACTGAAAGTGAAAGAGGCAAAGCCGCCGATCATAAATCAGCAGTGTGTTGTATATAAATTTCAATGTGACCTTTGTGATGAAGGTTATGTAGGCTACACACGCGGACATTTACACAATCGTGTAAAGGGACATAAACAACAGTCCTCGGCCATTGCCAGACACTATAAGAACGCACACGGGACGATCCCTCGGGACCTGCTTAAACGCTTTGAGGTGCTCAAAAAATGTAAAAACAAATTTGACTGCCTAGTGTTTGAAATGTTATTTATAAGAACACTTAAGCCAAGCCTCAATGTGCAATCGGATTCCATTCGTGCTAAAGTATTTTTATAGCCAATTTTCGCACGTGCTTATTATGTTAATTCTTAGCGTCAATCATTTTTAATACTGTAATTTTAACATCATAGAACAAATTTTTTTACCTTGATAATGGAGTGATGTCTACTCCGAAACGTCGGTTTAACTTGTTATCTCTAACTTTTATAGTTTTATAGCCATAACATTTCATAAAAATGTAACGGAAGCGAAATTGCGAACCAATTAATAACGTCAGTTCAGTCACTCAATATCCAAATCAGTCGTGCCGGCATGTATAAACATCGATAATAGACCACTAGTGGGATTTCTTTACATTATATATCATATATTTACATCTTTCCAGTTATATCTTTCTAATGAGTGCATAAATTGCTATATTGGCTAGCCTCGTGCCCAGGAAAGTTTGAATATTTTTTTAATCGACGTTTATGTCCAGTCCGGTTGACTGGAATACTGGCAAGTAGAAATGGTCTAAACCTTCATATGTTCTCATTGACTGAATTTTATATGGAATCAATCAATCAATCAATCAATCAATCAATCAATCAATCAATCAATATATCAATATATCAATCAATCAATCAATCAAGCTTCATTTTTGAATTACATTAACTTTGTAAAAAAGCTTGTTGTGTTTCAGATGCTACATTTTAGAGAGAGCGAAATCTACAGTAAAAGCTTCGTTGCTCTGCCTGTGAGAATCTCGGGAACCATTGTAATTTAAGTAAAATGAATCCAATTTGGCACGTATATCTGCCCACATTGCCTCATCATATGGAACTCTCACAACTTCAATGTAAGACGTAGAGCGCCTTCAGGGGTGCTGAGAATAACCCTGAGCAGTGAATTTTGGTCTTCGGAATCCCCATCCATGACTTTTGGAAGCGTCATTGCTGTCGCGTTGTATGCAAGCTCGGCCAGTTCGGCTTTTCGCTTGTTTTTCCCATCGCTTGGCAACTGTATCCCTTTTTCCTGTAAATATGTACGAAGCCAAGGCAATGGCTTTTTCCTGAAGTAATTTAAGTCGAAGTTATCGGTCATTTAGAGGCTTTAAAACTTTAAAGAAGCAAGGAATTCAGAAGGTACAGGAAAACAGATACGAGTTGCTTTGCCTCTATTCTCAAGAGCCTCGTTTCAGTGCCCTAAATTTGGTCCCAGGCTCTTCATAATCAGACCGCGCAAGTGGACTATTATGGTCAGGAATTCATGTATGACCCCATGAAATGTCCCGAGGGCCGCGCGAAAGTTGGGGCGGGCGCAAACATTTTCGCGCGGTAGGTCGCCCGGCCACATAACATTGTGCACGCTGTACTGTAAATTCAACAAATTGACGTCAGTTTTTCATGCGTCTGTCCTGTTATTGTTCATGAATTACATCACAACATTGTCAAAGTAGCTGTGGATCCACGAGGCTATAGCCGAGTGCATCCGCAGCTTACTTTGAAAATGTTATGACGAAATTCATTGTCTATAACAGGACAGACGCATGAAAAACTCGGGTAGCCAATCACAGTGCGCGATTTGGTTCTTCTTGCCTACTTACGGAGCTAGCCGTGTAACAATAGAGTTTATCCAGCCATCTTGACCTCATACTTGGTCAACAACCCATATTTATTGACCAAGCTTGTTCGGTCAGGACGTCTTTTCAATTTACAAAACATGTTTCCACATTTTCATGTCATTTTCAGTTGCACATTAGCCTTTTAACGGTTGTACAATTGAATTTTACATAAAGGTAAGTTACACAATTCAGCCTCAAAGCTTGCGTTACACTTTGAATATGAAATACGCGGAAAAGAAGAAGGAATCAATTGAAATTACGCGCGCGAATGCCACTGACTACAGAAAAATACAAGTGAAATTACACGCACGATGCCACAGAAAACAGGAGGAATCAAGTGAAATTACGTGCGCGGATACCATTGACTACAGAAGGAATCAAGTAGAATTACCTTGCGGGTGGCACTGACTGTAAAAAAAAGCAAGTGAAATCACGCCGGCGAATACCACACATTACAAAACTAATCAAGTGAAATTACTCGCGCGAATACCACACACTACAGAACGAATCCAATGAAATTGCACGCACGAATACCACTGACTACAGAGGGAATGAAGTAAAATTAGGCGTGCGAATACCACTGATTATCTTTTTTTTCGGCTCGTAAGCGGGCGGAATTCAACAAATCTAGCAATCTGATTGGTTCCTGGAGCGGGCGGAATTCTCTCCTACGGACCGCTACAGCGGGCGGAACCCATCGAGTTGATCTATTTTCGTGAATGAATTAGCGGTTATCGTCAATCTTTCGCCCTTTTTTCACTCCCAAAGACGATTAATCAGCGCAAGTTTACCTCTATTCACCCTTAGATGGCAAGGAAAGTTACTCTAAGTAAATTCAATTGAAGTTTTTGAAGTTGTGAGAGTATTTTTGGTTGTTTGTTGCTCGGCGCTGTAATGGCGCGTAATCCCGTGTGTCTCTTTGTGCAATTTTAAGTAAAATCTGAATCAATTTCAGTGGAGTTTTCCTCTGTAATCGTTGCTGTACTTCAGAGAATTACTGTGGAGTACACTTAACGAATGTCCTCGCTATCTGCTATTCAATTTACGGTAGAAAAGTCTAATTCAGTCGAGTGGTTCGCAATGATCGACAAAAACTGTTTTTGTAGTACAACTTCAAAATTTGAACAGAATTTCACACCTGGAAAACAATTCTGGAGACCTTAACTAGGGAACTAAATGCACTAACATAAAGTAGTTCGAAATAAATCTGTTCTTTAATACATCTTCCTTCGTATAGCACCTGATTTACTCGTTCTTTCGCTCGTTAGATTTTTTGCGAATGGTTTGTAGACGGCGCATAAGCCGATTCAATGGCAAAGTTGCGTAAAAAAATGCACTTGTAAGCCAGTTTACGGCAAGAAAAAAAAGATAAAAATGTTATTGGCCGGCTTAGGGTCGGTCCGTATAGGGAAAAACTGTGACCTCGGGCTTGAAAATGCTGCCCTCGACCTGAGGCCTGGGGCAGCATTTTCAAGACCTCGGTCAGAGTTTTTCCCTATGCGGAACTCCCAGCCTGCCAATAAAATATATATACAGAGCAAATCGAGTGAAATTAAGCACGCGAATACCACTGACTACAAAAGAAATCGAGTGAAATTAAGCGCGAATACCACTGACTACAGACGAAATCAAATCAAATTAGGCGTGCGAATACCACTGACTACAAAGGAAATCGAGTGAAATTAAGCGTGTGAATACCACTGACTACAGAGGGAATTAAGTGAAATTACGCGCGCGAATACCACTGACTACAGAGGAAATCAAGTGAAATTAAGCGCGCGTATAGCACTGACTACAAAGGAAATCAAGTGAAATTAAGTGCGCGAATACCACTGACTACAAAGGAAATCGAGTGAAAAAACGGGCTCGGATACCACTGACTACAGAGGAAATCTAGTGAAATTAAGAGCAAATACCATTGACTACAGAGGATATCGGGTGAAAATAAGCGCGCGAATAGCACTGACTACAAAGGAAATCGAGTGAAATTAAGCGCGCGAATACCACTGACTACAGAGGAAATCGAGTGAAAAAACGGGCTCGGACACCACTGACTACAGAGGAAATCTGGTGAAATTAAGTGCCCGAATACCACTGACTACAGAGGATATCGGGTGAAAATAAGCGCGCGAATAGCACTGACTACAAAGGAAATCGAGTAAAATTAAGCGCGCGAATACCACTGACTACAGAGGAAATCGAGTGAAAAAACGGGCTCGGATACCACTGACTACAGAGGAAATCTAGTGAAATTAAGAGCGAATACCACTGACTACAGAGGATATCGGGTGAAAATAAGCGCGCGAATAGCACTGACTACAAAGGAAATCGAGTGAAATTAAGCGCGCGAATACTACTGACTACAGAAGGAATACCGAAACGTCAGTCATGTATTTTGACTGACACGGCGCACATAAAATTTTATTCTAAAGTCTTCTCCGAAAGTTTCACAAATTTAGCTACTATTATATCACCAGAAAAAAAGTCATAAAAAGTCCCCCGGCCCCCCTCGCAATGCGTGACCGGCCGACAAAGGAACTTGTGAATAGATACAAGTTAGGTTTCCTTGCGATCTTTGTTGAACCAGGTGTTGGCTTGCGATGGCTCGAGTTCACTTCGGTCGAGAACAAACTTGCACGCAAGTCAGTGCAACTTTTTTCGTCGCTTGCACAAGTACCCAACCCATGCAGCTCAACGCAAGTTGAGTGATGTCCATTCGTTGTTATAGCAACCTATCAGCCAATAAATTACAGCATATGTCTGCCCTAAAATTGGACTTTTGCGATTTGCGTGTACTTGCGAAGAAACCTGCGAATCTGTCTGGCCACCCAACCCAAGTTTCTCAGTACGCAAGTCAAGGCTTAGAACAATCACCAAGTGGAATTCCTGAACTTGTATACGCTACTAAGGCCTACTCTGGGACCTTAAGTCGCCGTAACTTAAGGCAACTTTGGGCGATTTAAGGCGACTTTAGGCGACTTAAGCAAAATTGACAAAAAAATCATTGCGACTTAAAGCGATTTAAGGCGATTTAAGGCGACTTAAGGCGACTTAAGGCGACTTAAGGTGACTTAAGGTGACTTAAGGCGACTTAAAGCGATTTTATTTGACTCAAGTAATAAAACCTAACGTTAGCAAAGTCATTCCATAAACTTCAAAAATATTCACAGAATCCCTCACAATAAACCAATATGAGCTAATACATATATTATGATAATTATCTTGCTTACTTTTGTATCGCTATAAGTCACCATAGTCTCAAGTATCCCAATTTCAAACCATTTTAGCTTAAAATGGTTAGAGAATTACCACAACAGTTATTGTTCAATTACGTAGTCAAAGCTAGTCAATAACTAGCCATGAATAAACATGGCGACTGGTATATGCCTAGAATAATTATACCAAAATAAGAACCAACATCTAACAATACTATAAAAAATATATAAATAGTGACATATCTTTTAAGTTTAAGAAAATAGAGATGATTTACAGAAAACTAATAAATATTTCCACAAAATAGTTAAAGTTACACAGAGTTCTTTACATGTATTAAGCTTAATTATTTCACAAAGCTTTGTTGCTTTGTTGCTGTTACTTGGCGTAGAAGACACAGTTGGCATAAAACAATAGAGCACAAAAGGACAAAAGAACAGGGAAAACAATAAGAATGGGTTAGTGAGGCGGTGTTCTATTATGATGTGTCCTGTGTTGACATCTACACCAAGGAGCCCTCGCAAATAATTTTACCAATGTAACAATTTTTATAATTATTTTTGTGATTATAATTATTTTAAAAATTGTTACCTTGGTAAAATTGTCTCCAATATTTTTGGTACTTGCACTGTCGATTTTGGCATGGAAGTTCAGTAATGTAGCAGCTGTCCTAAGCTGCTTTCGTTTTATCATTGTAGCAGCTGTTATTGCTTTAGGGCTAGGGGCATTGTTTCTGTTGTTTGTTCTATTGTACTCTCAAAGGGTAGCAAGCCAATCATGTGAAACCTTAGGAGAGCTGCTACATCACTCTTGAAGTTTGGCAAATCACATGCCTTTCCAACAGCATCCATAGTTGCCTGGTCCTTTTCAGGGACTCAACCAATTTGTTGTTCTCCTGCCTCTGTCAGAGAAAACACCCCAATACCATTTTGCGAACCACGTGATAAGGTCCTTCTTTTCCTGTCTTCCCAACCGCTTTTCTGGCTCCAGAAAACTTTGACCTCCCACTTATAGAGAACGGAATTTTGCTGAAAGATCTTTTACTTCCGCTGATCGGATCACCAGGACCTAGTTCCAAGTTTTGAGTTGGTTCAACCCCGCAGTGTTTGACCTACAAAAAATGAAATAAGCTTAAGTTTTATGTTTGGGCTGCTGACAGTATTAAGCTGCATTTATTTAGTCAGCAGAAACTAAATACAAGTATCCGGCTGACTTTGACAAAATAATTGTAAACTAGAGCTAATTAAAATACCTTGTAGCTGTCCAGAAATTATTGAGTCACAACGAAATTATCCAAACTGATGGTTGCACTACGAACACTGCCTTCCGCCATTTTAATTCTCCCAGTAACCTTTACGCCGCTATCTAGTTTCCATGCTTCGAAGTGAGGAGCGGGACACCTCGCGAGTTTCCCTTCTTTTCGCCCGTACCGCGGAAAATTCGAGCTCTCGCCAAGTACGGCCATACTATCTGCTATAGCGAAAAACTTTCTTTACTTTACCTCGAATTTTGTCGCCGGGACGATTTTTCTTTCCACAATACCAGCAGGTAGCCAGTCAATAGAAACAAGGTGGACTGTCTCTTTGGGATTGCAGGCCCGCATGATAATCTACTTCACAAGGGAAAAGCACGTGTGTACTTCAGTCATGGGATAAACTCACGTGATCAAAAGTTAGACCGGCGGACATGTTTGCTGCTGAAAGTTTTTCTCGGAATAGAAGAGGTCCATTCGTCTATGTTGAACATCAAACTAACGAAGATATGAACGGAAAGACTGTAAAGTCTTATGTTAGATAAATATTTATGCCTTTAGTATGTACGTTGAGTTCTGTGAGTTGCAAAGTTCGAACATATACTTTTCGTCGAATACGGTGGTGGAAGCTTGTAGTGCAGGTTTATGCTGGAGAAATGGCCCACTTTTGTCACTCTTTTGCTCTGGGTAAGTAAAGTGTCTAAACTTTAGCTTCAATTCAGTTAATCTGACTTTGGATTACCACATTTGTACTGCTCAATGTAAAAGTGACTGGCAAGAATGTAGCTTTTCTCCAGAATACCTTTCGATTTTGTTTTTACTTTGATGACCCAGAGCTCACGGTAGGTTTGATCTGATTCAGTAATATCTTTAAGAAGAAATAAATAAATTATTGCAACCAGAGTCATTTGCTTTTTTTGCCATAAATCATATTCTTATTCATTTCCTGGTGATAACACACTGTGTCACAAGGCAAACACGCAGCAAAAATCATCCAAAACCGCAAAGCATACAAACCCATCAAAACCAATAAATTTTCAAATGTGAACTTTCAAAACCCTAATCCATCCAAGACAATGGTAACAGGAGGAGAATACAGAGTAAATTGCAATAATTAAATCACGGTATTTGTGAATGCCAAGTCCAAATCAGTGGAGGCAAATAATTCCCGTTCCAAGAGAAACTGGACCCAAGTAAGAAAAACCGAAAAACACATCGGATACCAAATCCCGATAAAAATGATGAAAACCCATAACCAAACCGGCACTAAAAATTGGAAATTAAAATCCGCAGATTGCAATGAGCAACAAAACCGAGAAACCGAAGTGTTTTGGCTCAAAATCCCAAACGACTTCAAAAATAGCCAAAATCGCAAAACCGAAAATGCCAACGACCCCCTCACCCCAGTAGAGACCACCATTTCATCAACTTGTACAATGCTCAGCTTCAGGCGGAATACACGTGATCCACCCCTTGACAAATTGATCAAAAACCAATTTTGGGCAATCCTTACTTCTTATTTCTCTTACCCTCTGAACCTTTTCAGCCTCTTCTTTTGCTTCTTGCTTCTACATTGATGTGGAAATTTGTTGCTCTTAAAAGTAGCATATTTGCCCTTGAAGCTTGGCCTCTCGGGTTATACTTATTTTAAGATCATGAAATTTCCGCGCGGAAATTGTCGCCTGATAAGTCCCTGAGGAAAAGAATATGTCGGGATCTGGTATCAAACAAGCCATTATTACATACATTTTACTAAATTTTTATTTTTAGCTCACAAAGAATGTTACTAAAATTGTTTGAATTAAACTTGTACTACTCAAACAAAAGCGTATAGCTTAAACGATTTAAAGTTAATTCAAGTGGCTAATATTCGCCAAGCAAGATAGGACTCTAAAACTAAATTTAAAGTCGGCTTTATGCAAACAACACTTTATGGATGCATTAAGAAAGTGTTTAATAAAATTTCCTGCGTTAAACAATTTCTAATGAAACGCGCAATTTTTATTCCTGATAGAAGTCATTTTTCATAAGAACAGGTTTCTCAACCCATTAACACAGACCTGCGCTTTATGAGCACAGCAACTTCATTGGCAACATCCAGCCTTTAGCACGACCACTCCATTAGTAGGGCCACGTCGCTGGCACAGCCACCTCATTAGGGCATCGCTTACTTGGTACGCTACTCATTAGCGGCGCCGAATATCATCAGCTCAGTTACCTCGTTAGCAAAATAACCTCGTCAGCAGGATAACTCATTATTATAAAAATTAGCACGGTCACGTCATAAGTACGGTCACCTCATTAATGTACGTCTCATATTAGTACGGCGACTTCGTTAATAGCATGAATTATATTATTACAGCAACTTCATTAACACAGTCGTCTCATTAGGTGGACAAACTTATAACAAGGGCTCCCTTGTCTAAATGGCCACTTTTTGAGGATGGCAATTAATAAGCACAGCCATTTCCTTAATAAGGCCACGTCATTACCATGACAGCCTCATAAGCATGTGAAAATGTTACCTTGGTTCGTTATAACTGAGAACAGCCATCTCATTAGTAGATCTTTCTCATTAGCCGACTTTCGGCTAGCATGGTTACTTCATTAGAATAAAAGCCTTTTAGTAGAGCCAATCGGTCAATTGCATAATCAGCAATAAGTCCTCGGTAATATAAGAATGGTTACCTCTCTAAGATGATCATCTTGAAGCATTGACTGTTCGCTTAAGTGCTTCTACC